>CANXYC011598401.1:0-15180 GCA_948193065.1 Aleurites moluccanus
GTCTCTATATATATATATATATATATATATATATATATATATATATATATATATATAGATATATATATATATATATCGTATGTATCTGCCATTACCAAAACTATTGATCATATCCGGACCCATTGATTTTCAGCAGGAAAATCTACTACAGTAATTAATTACTTGCATAAGGACTTTGGCATTCCTGAGTTCCAATCCTTACTGTATCTCATAAATGGAAATCTTGGCATTGCCTAGATATGGTGGCAGGAAGCACTATTGCAGGTTGTTGCTTCTATGGTACTGTCCCATTTGACGAGTATGAAGCCAGAAAAGCAAGAATCTCATACCTTGGTAGATAAAATTTGATTCCCAAATTTTCTTCTCAATGATTCTGCAAAGCATGATAACCAGATAAAGCTTCAACATATTTTCCAAAATGAATGTTGAAAAAATACACAGTGCCATGAATGGAGTGTAAATATATAAATAATAACATGACAATAAAAGTTGGAATCCTTTGAAGCAGAAAAGCTGTGGTTCTAAATGGAAGATGGCCAAGGATTCAGGCTATCTCTGACTACAAGTATAGAATTTATTTGATCCCACCAAAACCCTATCATGTTATTTTGCCATTAGGCTAACATTAAACCTCCATAACAGAGTCATTTCCACATATTAGGCCAGTTCTAATCCCCCACCTCGGACATTTCCACTACCTGCATTTATGCCAATCAGACACCTACATTGCAAAACCAGAAGACCTTTCAGAAGCCAATTGATTTCTACCAGAAACAAGTTCTCCACCATTCTTGATAACTCTGTTGCATATTGCACCAAGCCTAATATCTTCCTCCAGAAAGAACTACAAAGACTAATTCCTTGTGACACATTATGATAGTCCGATTACAGAGATGTTACAGGAATCCGAATAACTGAGTCACAGACTCTCATGAAACACTCTTGTATGTTGGCTTTTATAATTAAGGAGGCAAAAAATAGTCTTATGCCCTCAGGACTCCCAATATGGTGAAAACTTGCAGAACGGACCATGAAGACAGAAATGGTATCATGTTGTATGTTTACATGAAATACTGTAATGTGACTCTAATCCGTATAGCCATTGAACAGAGCACACCTTACAGAATCCTTAGTTCCTACTGTTTAGTCTTTGCTCAGAAATACCATGCTTAGGGCAACACTATCATATGTTTAGGAACTACTGCAATGAAATTCTATCCTAAATTTCTAATCTACCTAATCTTTGAACAGAACAGCACTCATAAAATCCTTTGCTCTCCTTGTTTACATTTGCTCTTCTATTTAGCATGTACTCTTATCTGTTGAAAAAGAAGTTATTCATCTGAAATATGGGACAAATATTTTATTTCTTGACATAATCACACAGCTCCCTACAATATTCTTTTGGGAAGGGGAGATAGCTTAAAATTATATAGTAATTCACCAAATTGGATGTCTATACGCACAAAAAGGCAACATATATTTTTTGAATTTCCAGCCAAAATAATTGCCAATAAAAAATTTGTTTTTATCTAGGACCTGCTTCAAGGTATTAATCATAAAAGGTTCATGTGAGTTGCTCAACCTAAGTAATTCACCAAATCTGGTTTGTCTATGCACACACGAAAGGCACGTAGACTTTTACTATTATAGGACCTTCTTCAAGGTCTCGAAAACACAAGGTTCAGATATCGAGTTTGCATCAATCTGGTCCCAGACAATTTCTTCTGTTTTACAGAAATCTTGTCCTGAATAAGGTTGGAGTCATGTTGCCAATATCTATAGTATCATTCAGCTGAATGACAGAGATGGCCAGAAACCCAATGGAGGCCACACAATGGTTGGGAATCTAATGGAGGATGGAGTGACAACAGGCAGCTGGTTGCACAGAAATTATTTAATGTATAATAAATAAAACCGCAACAAACTAATTTAATTCTACACCAAGGGAGAAGCATCAGCATACCAACTCTTTCTTGTATGGTAGCAGCATATTCAGCCCCACCACTTTTTTGTGCATAGGAGAGTATATCATGAAACATTCCAATTGAAGGTTGAATTCTTGCATCTTCCATCCATTCCAATACCTGCATGTCAAAGTTCCTGAGTTTTTCCATCTACTATCAAAAGAAATAAGATTGCACATTAAACTAGGCATATCACTATGTCTTATTGCCTTTTTTAAGAAAACAAGGAGAAAACGGCAAGTGCTAAAATTGTAGCCTGGAACATTCACAACACACATGCAAATTTCTATAATGATGAATGATAAACTTGATAGTCACAAAAAGACATAAAAAAAAAACAGCAAATCTGATCATTTAACCCAAATTAAATACTTCCAATCCCTTGTATCCTCTTGCTATTAACAGAACTATGAAAATTAAAATTTCAGAAATATGCTGTTTACTCTTCATGCTACTAAGGCATACAGAGTTATTCTTAAAAGGCACACCTATCAAACTCCACAAATGACTATTAAATTTTCCACTGTTACATCACATGCTTTAATAACTCTCTGTTGCACTGTTGCCTACAATGTCCAAAATATGTGCCTTATAGATTTAAGAAATATATTAAAGCTTTTAAACAACAGTTCAGAACAGAAACTAAGAAACTAAAAAAATGCATGCTATCCCTGCATTTATTTATTAAAAGAAAGGATATGAAATTATATATTGCCAGTAAACAAAAATATGGCATAATAATTACCTCAATATATTTTCTCCAATTTCCAATGGCCAAAAGATTTTTCAACAAGATTGAATAAGTCCTCAAGTTGATTTCAGCACCTGATACAGTAATCTTGTAAAACAACTGCATTTATGAACAAGAAAAAACTAATGCAAGTTAGCCTTATGGTATCAAGAAAGAAGAAAAAAAAGGAATATTACTAGTACAACAGCCACCCAGCACACACAAAGCTTAGGATCATTTAGTGCTTAAATGACTGATTTAATTAAATAAGAAATCAAACAAAGAAATAAACAAGCTACACTTTAGCTGGGATTTGATATTCTGTTTTAGCAACATAACTATCACACAAGCATTTAAAATGTTCACATACCTTCATCATAGACTCAACCTTTCCGCTCTTTCCAAGAAGATGAAGAAGCTGATTCAAAAGCCCAATAGAAGTTGCAGAGAATGAAGGCTCCATCAATTTCGTCAAGTTAATTGTCGTCCTCCAATCGCATAATCTGCACCAAAGTTCAAATGTTGGTCATATGGAAACTAAGCATAGTGGTGCTCTCATTAAAATAGCAGAAAACCTATAATGTCCAGAAACACTCATCTAGGCAAGCAACAAAAAGATTTAGGCTGCTGTAAAGAAAAAATTTGCTATCTGCACATGGTGATACATGTAAACTGAAAAACAGTCAAAAATGCTACTAGCCCAGAGCATAAGGCAACATCGCCATGATAGAGTAGGAAAGTGGAAAACACAGAGCATGGGCCAGGCCAATGGAAGACTATTATCATCTTTGAACTACTGTGATCTAGTTAATAACGCTAATGCTAAATTAGATTGTAGATTTGACAAATGATTATTTAAAGGACAGAATAAGGAGAACCAAAACAGCTGATTCTCTGGTTACACAACCACACAACCTGGAAAATAAACTACCAGTTGCTAGTTTTTCATTACTCAGAATCTGCCACTAGAACAGAACATTACAGGCCTATTTATAGCCTAAATCCCACTAGAATAAAGTCTTGAACATTGAAATCCTACTAGAAAAAAGTATTGAACATTAAAATCCTACTACGATAAGGTCTTGAACATCAAATCATAATAGTAGTACAACTTGACTCCACTAAATAAAGTTTAACATAATCAAAAGATAAATAACCCTAATATATAATTTGCTAAATAGCATAAACAACTTTAGCAAATTCTATACTTTTTTGCTCCTGCATCACACAAGATACTGAATAACCTTGCATGCTCAACATTCCTGTTGTCAAAGCAACCCAAAAGATTGGGGAGACAAGGTGGACAAAAATCAAGGCAAGCAACTATGCATTTGAGACACTCACCTCATTCCCTTGATGCTTATTAGCTTAATTACTTTCTTTTCACTTATTAAAATTTACTTAAATATCATGGTCTTAAAGCAAAGCAAGGGATATCGCATAAAAACGTTAAACGTTTAACATATAGACATCACATTAGTTTTTTGTTAGGGCAAAAAGAATCAACAAAAGCATATTAGATGAAGAACAAGAGAATGAATTTTAGAACTTCTCATGCTAGAATCTTGAGTAGATTAGTTGTATAATTTGTGTCTATTTCTTTTTGCTTTAATACATGATATATGACCTAATGTTTTTTTTGTAACTGCATGTGAGTATGATAAAATAGAATGCTTATCTTTTGGATGCAACTCTTGATGTGGTGATGATGCTAATTATTAGATTACTTTTCTGTTTAATTTATATATATATAATATGCCAGTAAATTACTTTATTCAGGCGACCACCCAGTTCGGCAGGTAGTGCCTCAGGCACTTTAAGGGCACCTTCCATTCTTAACAGAACAGCCAAATTCAGTCATGTAAAGAACATGCAATACGACAAGAAACAGAGTATGCAGTCTTATTAGCCAACAACACAAGTTATCCTACATGACAGAAAGGAACACAGACACCATAGAGGACAGGTGTAATGCCTACAGCTTTATAATTTACTTTATATCAAACAACATAACACAACTGCCATGAATTTATGGTATATTGAAAAATGCAAAAGATCAGGCAGGAAAAACAATGAATGTCTAATATAAAGTATTTAACAGTGTAAAGAGTTTCCTTCAAGCCTTGCATACCTCTGTAATTGGCTACATGATAAACTAAACTTCAAACAAGATTACGTCATAAATTGGCGACAGCGTTATGTGTCATTTTCCTTCAAACTGTGGATATTGCAGGTTGTTTTTTTTTTTTTTTAATGAGCAGATATTTGCCAAAAAAAGGTTCTATAAGATGAAAGATCACAAGGAATATCCATACCAGTAAACATTCAGTTCCATCTATAGCACACAGATCAGTCATGCAAATAATTACATGAACAAGGGTTGAATTATGCAATACCCAGGCCAGTCAAAATGATGGGAGAAACAGAAAGGACCACCTACATGCACCTCTAGATTGCTCAGTTCTTCCTTTAAAATAAAATAAAATGAGTGAATACTTACAGGCTACAGGCTGAAATCATTTCAAAGAAAATAGCATCACTGAAGGGGATTTCTTTCTCTTTCATAAAGTCTGCCAGGATAAGAACCTGCATTGGCTTGCCTCCTTTATTGAATGCTCTCATCAGAGCTGAACATGCAATTGTATCAGGTTGGATATCATTTTCTTTCATTTCTTGAAGTAGACTACATGATTTTTCCCAGTATTCTGAAATCACATAAAAATAAGGAGACGGTTTCAGATGTGAGGACCTAGAGATTAATTTAGGAAAATGAAGGGGTGAGAGGTTCATGTACATTGGATGATAATGATCATTGATGTGTTCAGAGCATTTTTGTTAAGGTGAAGCATAGATTATTAATTTGGTAAATTCATATTGCTAACTTTTCAAAGTCAAAGTAATGTAGAGTGTAGATTACTAAGGTAAGAGTCAGAAGTTCAACAAAAGGTACCATTTTTAATCAACATGATGTTTCTTCCCCTGAGATTACATAAAAATATATAAATAAAGTGCACACAAATTCATCAGTAGTTCAATACACAAACTCACCAGCAGCATTGTAGGCATGTAGCATAGTGGTATATGTAATTACATCAGGACAACAGCCAGCCATCTTCATCGTATTGAAAATAGATTCTGCTTCTGTGATTTGGCCCTAGAGAGAGAGAGAGAGAGAGAGAAGATGAGTTTTCTGTCAAGTTATAAATAGTAAGACACATATCTTGCTACAGCACTTGCCTGCTTACTGTAGGCACATATAACAGATGAGTAGACCTCCTTGGTCAAAAAAATTTTCAGATCCATCATATCTACAAAAAACTCAAGTGCCTCCCCATATTTTGACATCTTGCAGCACCCACTTATCAAGACAGTGTATGTAACAGAATCAGGTGTAACTTTCTTTTTCCTCATGGATTTGTACAGACCTGTAGCCTTTTCATATTCCCCCACATTCATATAGCTTCCAATAGCTGAATTATATGCAATTGTGCTCAACACAATGCCTCGCATTTTAGCTGCTGAAAGCACAGCATCAATATTTACCTTTTGACCACAGCGGCCACAGGCTGCTAAAAGCGTACATATGGAGACAATGTTTGGTTGAATGCCATCCTGCTCCATTTCTCGCAAAACTTCCACAGCTTCAGCTAACAAACCATTAGATCCATAAGCATCAATCAGCGCATTGAAGCTAACAACGTTTGCCTTCAATTTGTCCCTCTTCATCATGTCAAATACTCTCCTCGCTTTTTTAGGTTGTTTTGATCTCCCATAAGAACTGAGCAATGAAGTATATGACACGACATCTGGGCGAAATCCACTTGCTTTTATTTCATTGAAAATTGACAATGCCTCTTCACTCATTCCATGAGAAGCATATGCTCCTAACAGTGCATTATAGGAAACAATATTGGGCTTCACACCTTCTGCAAGCATAATATTGAACACAGCCTTACAATCTTCAATCTTCCCACTCACAGAGTACAAGTGGATGATGCTGGTAAATGTTACAATATCCGGGCGGCACTCAGCTCTCTTCTCCCTCATGGAATTAAAAATATCAATGGCTTTCTCGTATTGGCCAAGCTTTACTAAGCAATATATCACAATGTTGAGGGTTGTCGTATCATGGCAAATATTTGTTCCTTTCATCAACTCAAAATAAGACAAAGCTTTCGAATATTGACCACCGGTCTTGTATGCAGATAAAACAATATTATGAGTAACCAGATCAGGGCCAACTCCATTTTCAGTCATTTTCTTGCAGACTTTCAAAGCTTCTCTCCAATTTCCACTGGATCCACAAGCATTGATCAAGTTATTATATGTCGACCGACTAGGGGGAATCTGCAGGAATAGGAGCATTAAGGTTGCAGACATCTTTTTCCCAATAATCATACATACACTTCATTTAGAAAACAGAAGAAAAAGACAATGATCTTTCTCACACATAAAAATTCTTCTTATGTTCATGGAGGATCAAGAACGATATTGACATTGGATAATATTTTTTCAAGGAGCTCCATATATATATATATGGATAGATAGATAGATAGATAGATAGATAGAACAGAAGACAAAATATCTAATGGAAACACCATTCGCAATAAATGCAAAAGATCTATCTAAAATCAGCGCATATTCTAACCATGCCATGTCCATCACTTGAACAATTTCATTAACTTTAGATTACTGACAATTCACTCTATCATATCCAGAAATGACACGAAAACCCCTTATCCCAAAAAGCTATCTTAGAAAAGTAGTACTATTAAAACGGCATGTACGAAACCAAAAATTCCAATACTATTGATGTTACAGTAAGTCTAATCCCCAAGGCTAAGTGTTAGACTGTTGTTGCAAGCCCTTTTTTTATGCGTCATCTTAACATGAAAAGAAAAAGGAAGCTCACATCAAGTCAGACCACTAAGATTGATTAGGGAAGAAGAAATCAAATACACACAGCTTCACCCAGCATGTCTTCCATTATATTCATAGCCCAACGCCATTGACCTGCTCTTCCATGTGCATTGATAAGAGCATTGTAAGTTTCAGCATCTGGTTTGCACCTGGAAATGAGAAGGAATAATATGGAATCATGATGTCACTACTAAGAAATGTTTGCACCTGGAAATGAAAAGGAATAATATGGAATCATGATGTCACTACTAAGAAATGTTCAAGAAAAGATGAGCCAAAATTAATTATCACTCACGACTAACTCCTTCAAAACCAATCCTCCACCAAATCTAAAGTAGAATTACGACCTTTAAGGAACAGATATAATGGAAAAAATATAAAGTAGAATTATGGGAAGAAGAAAATCAAATCCAGCACTGTTCAACACAAAACTATATACTGCAGAGCAGATCCGACTGCAAAACCATATATTACAGAGCCGCTCCAACTTTGAACAATAAATCTTTTCCTATTTTTTTTTTTTAATTTATCAATTCTACAACAACCTTTATATAATTTTAGTATCGAACATTTAGTCTCTTATCAATTTAGATTCTTATTTGACGACACCATTGCAATCATAATAAAATGGTGCCCATATGATACAAAATAACAAATAATTTTGATTATGGTCAACAAGACGCCTACGTGAACAGCCACATGGCATCATGGTAGTTCCATGTTAATATTTTTTTTTTTTTACCCAAATACAAGCTTCTTATGTGGAGTAAAACATATTCTTTTATAGGCATATGAAAAATTTATTAGTAAAATATTTGGTTCCATGTAATTGAGTTATTTTATGCCACAGAAATAGTACACAAACATAAATTTGATAATGTTATTCAAAATGGCACTTGAGCAATGAAAAAGGAAAGCTTGGTACTTAATGCTAGCACAATAGCACTTAACCAGAAGGTATGTTTTGACCTTTTCTTAAGATAATTGAACTACTATTTCTAAAAATGCAGAGACAAAAAACAACAGGGAGTATCACGCACGCACAAATGTACATCATCATTATAATACTCAACTCAACTTAACTAATCCTCAATCCCAAATTTGTTGGGGGCATGAGAATAATATTTACTTTAAACTCTTTTATCATTTTCAAGCCTGAAAATGATAGTCATGTCTCATACATTAATAATTTGTAGCAACAAAATCAAGAAAAATACTAATTGATCCATCATGGAAAAGGTATCCAACCATTACGAAATCAATAAATTTTAAATTTATATAGCAACCATTAATTAAGAACAAAAACAAAGATGGGGGCATGGACAAGAATTGAGCAAGAACATAATTATATCCCGCACATTCCTGTTCTATTTCAGGGCATTAATCCCAAAGCCTAACAAATCCACAACCACACCCCCTTCACTCAAAAAGGAAAAAAAAAAGGGACATTCCATAATCCCGAGGGCTTGCTAATTTTTAGGAATGAAGAAAAGGGAATGGAAGGAATGCTCATTCAATTCCTGGTTTCTAGTATCCAACTTCATGTAGTAATAGAAGTTATTTAATAAATGCTCATTTATTCCATTTCAATCATTTCGCACAACTAGCAACCAAAAAATGGGAATAAAAATGAAAGTTCAATCCCCATTCCTGATCTTTTATTCGCAATAACCAAATGGACCTAAATATTTGTGGAAGTACATTAAACTTGTGACAGTTCCCAGCTTCTCAAAAGCAGCGATAATTCCATTAGGAACAAGGACTCCAAGTATTTTTGTATTTCTAGTATAAGAACAAGTTAAATGCTAGACATGACAACCGAAACCTTCCCAATTCCAAACTAGTGCATTTTCTTTCCTTATACATGTAAGCAAATTATAATTCATTCCTAACAGTTTAAACAAAACCATTGAGGTCAACGAAACGGCTAGCATTTTCAGATAGAGGATGGGAAAAATAATAAGCATACCTCCATTCTTGCATCTCAAAGAACAAACCCCGTGCTTGATCAGTGTGATTGTGTCTAGCATGGAGCCGAATAATCATATCGTATATATCATTGCGAGCACAGTAATTCTTTTGATATTTCATCCAACGAAACACTAAAATGCTATGTTCCAATGAACCACTTTGAGTTATCTCCTACATTACCCAATAACAAAATCCAGAAACCAAATTAAAATCTATCGCATTTGAGCCAAAATCAAACTAGTGAGAAATGTTTACTTTGATAAGAGGAGGGAAATTTTTACGCGCGAAACGGCCGACCCAGTGGTTCAAGAGTCTCTCAACGTCGTCGTATTTGGGGTCGAGCTCGAGAATTTTGTTAACTACCTGAGAAAGAGTCCAATCCTTCTGAAACCTGTCACCTTCGACTCGTAAACGGTAACGTTTTTGAAGTTCGGCTTTTCTGAGTCCAGTCACTTGAGTGGAGACAAGGTGTTCGCCCCTGTCGTAGTCTACGTACCCCGATTTCTTCTCTTCAAATGCTGCTTTGTTTTTCGACTTGTTACAGAGGATTTTAGGCTTGGAGAACGTTGGTGAAGAGTTGACTAGCCGGAAGTAGGGTATCGCCGCCATTGTTGGTGGAGAGAGAGAAAGTGGATAAAACCTTCTTTTTAACGAAAATACAAAAACTAAAAGATATATATATATAATAAAATCAGATTTTCTGAACAATAAAATAAGTTGTTGCTTTAATCTAATACATTAAATTTATTTTAAATTTTTAAAAATATAATTAATTTCATCTAATAAATATCATAAAATATTAATAAATATTTCATTTAATTTTTTCATTAAATAACGCTACAATAATCAATAAAAATAATAAAAAAATATAAATATTTTTATTTTTTATTTTTAATTAATTATATTTTATTTTTTATTTAAAAAATATTTTTTAAAGTTAAAAAATATATTTTTGATAAATTTAAAAATAAAAATAAATAAAAATATTTTTATTTTATTTTAAAAAAATAAAAAATATTTTCTTGTTATATAATATTCAAAAATTTCAGTTTTTTAAAAAAATTTAGTAAATTTTAATTGAAATTTAAAAATTAAAAAGTGTCTTTTTTTAAAATCTTTTGTAGTTTTCTTATTTACATTTTATTTTTATTTTAAATTCAGCCTTCTTTATTGGGAAAGGGGGTAAATAAATTTATTTATTATGTCAATTTTCTCCATTAAACTCTTTTGCTTAGTTGTTGTTCAAATAACCCCCTAAATTTTTTTAAATTTTATTCAAATAAATTTAATTTAAATAAAAATTTTAAATTTTCATTTAAATTAGGTCTATTTGAATTAAATTAAAAATTTAGGGATTTATTTATAGCTTTTTTTTTTCTATTTAATCTTATATATTTAATTATTTATTTATTTTTCTAAATATTTATTATACAATATATTTTGTATCTATTTAATTTAATAAATAAATAAATTATTAATAATATTGTGTTTGGATTTTGTATTTTAGAATTATGAAAATATAAATAATTTCATTTTATTTATTATTTTAGCAATAAATACTATATACCATAAACAATAATTAGTGTAAAAAAAAATAAACATAAAATAAAATTATTTATAATTTTATAAATTTTAAATATCTAATTCAAACATAATACTATTAATAATTTATTTAAATTATTAAATAAAAATAAATAAAAATATGTTGTATAATAGAAAATAAATAAATAATAAAATATATAAGATTAATCTAAAAAAAGAAGAAAAGATATAAATAAATATTTAAATTTTTTAATTTAATTAAATAAATTTAATTTAGACGAAAACTTAACATCTGCATTTAAATTAAATTTATTTTAATCAAATTAAAAAGTTAAGGAGTTTATTTATACTGTAATTAAAGAAAAGAAAGTAATTGAGTAAATTAAAATAATTAATTTGCGACTTTGCCTTCTGATTCCTTAAACTCTACTGCTTTAGGATCCATTCACTCATCATCCTTGAACCCTGAGCTCTGTTGATGAAAAATGACACCACCACCATGAAACCAAACCTTGATACCCACTCAACAATAGAACTACAAATTTCATTCAAACATGACTCATATATGTGCTAGTAACTTTTGTCTCGCTACTCCACCTATAAAGCCCCTCACCACAGCCACCTCCTCGCCATCGTCGAGGCCATTCGTTCCATCCTCTCCGCCAAGTGACTTCCTCTCATTCTGATTGCTTACTTCGTTGCCTCAATTGATAGCGATTACAACGCTTTTGTCATTTGTTTCAATCTTGGAGCCATTGATTCCATATAAGGGGATTGATGGTGATAAGGCGAGCGAGGTTATGTTAGTATTGGTTGCATTGGTGGAGAGAGAGGAGTTAGGAGTCGCAAGCATGATTGGCGTGGTGAAATGTTTAGGGTTTTGATTGTGGAATGTTGTGAATTGGAGAATTGTGAATTCGTGAAAGAAGGGTTTGAAACTGAACTTAAGTTCTCCATTGATAAGTCGCCCAAGGTACATATATTGCATTTGTTAATTGATAGATAATGGTGTTTGATTTGTTAGCTTTATTAGGAATTTTAATTTCCTTGTTCCTTGTTTCAGGTCCGGATAAGTGCTCAAGATTGCCTTGAGAAGGTTTTAAGTCTTTTTTATCTTCCTCTCTTATCGAAGAGTCAGGCAAATTGGTGTTTTCAATGCTTAAAGGTCACATGCCCATGGCACTAATACTAAGCAAGTTAAAGATTATGGATGTTTCTAAAGATGAAACATTATCAAAACGTGGACATTTAGAGGTTCTTCGCATGCTAAATTTGTTGAAACTTACTATTCCATATCTCTCTATTAAAATCAGTTCGAAAGTACTTTCAAAACTACTTAAGCTTATGCATCCCCAATTCTCAACACTTACAAGACATATTTTTAAAAGTATTGAAGCATTTTTTGAGACTTCAAAAGAGGAAGTTATTGGTCCTCATGTTGAGAATATTATAAATTCTCTTTCTATGTATGCATCTTCTAGAGAGGAGAATCCAATAGACACTGTCATTTCTGCTGCAACTTTATTAAAAATTGCTTTGGATAAAGATTTCTTTGGACCCAGTTCATGAACAAAGAAAGTTCCCAAAGTTTGTGGTTCTATAGTAGCAGGTATGTTTGATGCCTTTTGTTATGTTTATTAGATCTGAATGTTTATTGATTCTCTTGCATTATATTTTGTGCTTCATACTTATCTACTAGTATACATTTTAGATACTATGTTATTTTTCATGAATCTTTAATTCTTTCCTTAAATTTTTTTTTTTATTTCTTAGGTCTTGAATGTATGTGGTATATTATTCATTTAGCCTGTGTAAAATATTATTTCGCCCTCATATGCAACTAATGTTTCTTAGTAAGTTGTTAGATGTAATGGTCCTTGAAGTTGCTTAATTTATTTTCAAACTAAAAAGCATACACATTTCCTATGGTTCTAAGCTTGTCCTAGTTTTGTTAAAATTTGAGATAGAATTGAAGTTTCAGAACATGTCACCTCTTACCATCTGTTAGAAATCTGACATAAATATTTCTCTTCCTCCGTATTAATAACTTGGTCAACACTTAATTTATCAATTGCTATAATTTCAAGCTATTTTTGGAATATTTTTTTTTATCCCTACCAATCCTCTAATTATTAAAATACTGCACGCTTTTAGCTTCACGTGAATGTAATATCTGTCATTTTTAAGTGTAATTGTTGATTTTTGCATGTTTGGAGAATTTTAAATTTTAAATGAGAATATTGAGAATTTCAGAAACTTTTATTTTGGGTTGCAGCAGAATTCAGTGTTGATTATTTCTTGCTCTTAGAGACATAATTTGATAAAGTGTAAAACATAAAAATTGTTAATTTATGTCTTAGCTTTAATCCTGTAAAATGATTTAATAAAATTCTGTGTATGTGATGAGTTGTGTCTATTTGAGCAAGGCTGGTCTGGTTGAGATTTCTGCAGGGATGCAGTGTTTGTTTGGAATTATTGGGAATGAGTGAGGCAGATTTAGCTGAAGTGTTGAACATAAAAAATATTTTTTTATGTGTTGAGGTGATGTCTGTAAAATTTCAGAATTTTTGGATAAGTATATCTCAGTGGAGAATGATTTGTATCAAGGCTGTTCGGTTATACTTTGAGGCAGGAGTCTGGGTGAATTTTAGAGGGTCACTACTGGTTGTGTGTGGGTTAGTTTAATTTGAAATCTTCCTGTTGACTGTAAGTGACAAGAAGAATTGATAAGTTTGGATAATTATAGCTCATTTGCGAGCTGACTAAGTGGGGAATATTCAGACAGGAGTTTAACTTATGAGTGTTTGTTTTGGAGAGCCAGCCTAGTGCGAGAAGGCATTTTTGCGGACTGGCAATGCGAGGTGGTATTATGGCGAAGTGGCAAAATGAGTTGCCAAAGTGGCATAGGCGAAGAAGCTTTGGCGAAGAGCTAAGGCGAAGAGAAGTTGGCGAAGAAGCATTATGCGGGGAGGCATTGTGAGAAGAAGGATTGTGCGAAGTGGCAATTCGCGAAGGAGCGAAGAGGCGAAGAAGCATTGCCAAAGTGGCTTATACGAGGAAGGGTTACGAGGAGAGTCTGGCAAGGCAGCATTCGCAAAAAGGCTTATGCGAACTGGATTGTGCGAGGCAGCAATTGCCGAATCAAGATTTGAGGGCTGGCAAGTGCGAGCTGGGAATGCGAAGTGAGATTGGCGAGCTGGCTTAGGCGAGATAGCTTTGCCGAGGCGAGTTGGCGAGCTGGCTTAGGAGAGGTAGCTTTGCCGAGGCAGGTTGGGCTAGGCGAGCTGGCTAGCGTGTTTCTGGGCAGAGGTTTATTTAATCTCCAGCACCTAGTAGCGATTTTTTTCACGCTTTTTCCCTTCTTTTTCCCTTTCGAAAGATTCAGTTTTCTTCTCAGTTTTGTTTCATGTTTTATTCTAAGGCATTTAAGCTTAGATTTATGCAATAGACTTCTAGATTAGTTTATGTTTAAGGCAGAATCATAAATTTGAGTAGTATTTTACAGAAAACTCAGTTTGAAGGAAATAAGGTAAATTTTCTTCCTAAGTTATTTTCTTTGGATTTATTTAAGTCTATGAGTTAGGATAATTAATTATGAGTATATAGAATTTATTGCTAGTAATCAAAAGCAATTAATGGTAATTAATGGGGGAGAAATTTTGGAGTTTGAACTGCTGTGAACAATAACTCTGAAATTTAATGTGGAATTCACTGTAGTTTTCTTTAAAGAAATTAATGAAATTGTTATTGGAAATTAATAATAGAGATTCTAAGATAATTTATTATTAGGAAATCATGTGGAATATCATCAATTTGGAGAACCCTAATTTTTGTATATTTGGGGATTTTCTTACGAGGAGAATTCAGAATTTGATTAAGGAATTTAAGTGAGCAGTTCGCTAGGGAAAATTTAAGGAAATTGTGCAAGAGGTAAGTATGAACATTTACCTATTTCTTGTTTATTTGAAATAATAAGACTAATCACATTTGAATTGTTCATTCTCATATGTTTATATATTTTGTATATGCCGAAAATGGCTTGATCATTAT
>CANXYC011598996.1:0-12259 GCA_948193065.1 Aleurites moluccanus
TTGTAATGATTTTATACCTTACCGGAGTGTTATGTGTGATAATAGGTAAACCGTCAAATACTCCTGCTCGGAGTGTCGAGCGGCGGGCCGACTAGGGCTCGAAAGCAGTGGTTTGAGGAAACTGTTGTTTGAAGTGATAGAGGTGAGTCCTTATGTATATTTATGCATGACTTGCATCATATATACCATATTATTTCATTAGAGCTTTAAAAATGAAGTTTTATACCTAAAAGTGCTTAAAGTGCAAAATGCCCGTAAATAAGCCCGCCGAAACGACCTAAACTTTGACTGGCTATAAAATGAAAACCAGAAAGCCAATTGGGCCACCACTTGGCCCAATCATCTAGTCTTGACCTAAGCTTCGAAATGGTACCTCATGGTCCACCTAATTCTTTTGGTAACATAGTTAACCAGAAAGTACCTAAAAATCCCAAAATAAACCCGTAATTTGCGAGCCAGTTGCGGCAGTGCAACTGAGCCCCTCCAGGCTAATTTTTGGCAAATTCTAAACTTGCCCTATTTTTCTTCACATATGTATATATGATAGTTCTAAAGCTATATGAAGTATAAGTATGCTATATTTACTGATTTTACATGCACACTCATATGATATTAGAACATGGCTATTTCGATGGTATAGCGGGTAACTTCCATCGACTGTGTGCACACTGTGTCTTAGAGACCCTTACTAGAGAGGGATGTTATATTCTCTAGTCATAGGGAAAATATCCCTTATGAGAGTAATGTATTTATGGGACCTCTACTAGGGAGGGATGTTATATTCCCTAGTGCACTTTATGATAATGTTGAGTTCTGTATGTCAGAAATTAACCCAATCCTGTTATATCATATGTGTGCTATTTTGTATTTTGGATACTTATATAACTTCCATTTTGATATTTGTACAGACACATGTATATTTATACATCTATTATCTTATATTGAATTCTTCAGGCCTTATATTGGCAAATGCATAATCATGAGCATTTACTGCATCTTTATACATTTGGATTTACTGAGTATTTTTATACTCATTCCTTAGTGGTTTACAATTTTCAGGTCAGCTGTGAGGCACGCTTTCCATTGGCATCTCTACTCCTGCCTTGGAAGTTTTTCTAGTATCATGTAAATATTCAACTCTAAAAGAGTATGTAAATAATGTACAGAGTAGAAGTTCCATGGTACTGTATATAAGTATTGGCATGTAGATATAAGTTTGAGTTTGCATCTTTATAGTTTGCTTACTGATGATAATGGATGTTTATGATATGTTATGTATGGAAATGACAGATTATACATATATATATATATATATTGAGATGTTGATGGAGATCCAGAGGGATCCTTGACTTCAGAATGATTGTGGATGATTTATAGAAGTGTTGTGTACTTGATTTATTTTTGGGCATAGACATATTATATAGGAGATGCTGTCGAATTTTCTTCAGCATTTTTAAGCTAATTAGGCTGTTTATCTGATTTGTATGCCATATAGTATAGTTAATTGGGTTCTTTGAGGTACTGGTAGCTTATGCAACACCCATACCCTAGGACCGTTGCGGCTCCCGGGTTGGTCGTGACACTTTCCTTCCAAATTCCATTTATAGGCATATAAAGAATACATATATCTACAACTTTCATGTTTTACACTTAAGCAAATTTGGTCATTATGGTCATGGATTCACAGGTCCAAGTTACTGCTTCCACCAGAGTCTAAATTTCTTAATTCATACATAACATTCCTTACTTTACTTACTTAGTTCTTAACATATACTTTTTAAACAAAACCCTAATTTCTTAATCATAATCACATATAATTTCATGTCTTTCTCAAATCAACAAATTCAAGAATTATTCAATCTATAAATATCATAAAATCAATAAATCATCAAGAAAAATAAAATTTTTACCTTAATAAAAAATTTCCTTCTTCCTTGTCACCTTGGAATCCCTCCTCCTCTTTTATCTTTAACCTTCCTTTCTTTACATTATCTTCACCTCCTGATTACCTTTTCACTCTTATGTTAACTAGACTATTAGCTTTTATAGAGAAATTCCTCTATAAACTATGTTTAGAGGTAAGGTTTTGGTATAGGAAGATGAAAATAGAGTGAAGGATATATATTTGGCTATAGGTTCGGCCAACCAAGAAACTTGGTGTAGGATTTTCTTTTTATAATACTTTCACTCTTATTCTTACACACACACACACACACACACACATATATAAATATAATAAAAATTTAATTATAAATATAATAAATTTTTGATAGACAATAGAAGAGAATTATAGAAATTTCTAGAGAACTTTGAGAGAATTTGATAAATGGACATGTGTTTTTCTTTTACTATTTTATTAAGATATTTATGAATGATAAAATAAATGGTGTTTAGCTAATAGGATGGTCATTTTCTGGATGTACAAGGTGGATGGATGATAATTATTTTTATCTTTAACTCATTAAGAAAAGCTTGAAAGAAAAAAAAGATGAGTATGAAAAAATATTTTCTTAAAAATTTGACAAGTTTAAAGGTTTTACTTAATTCTTTAACATAAACAAACAAACAAAACTTTTGCCTTATTATATACATATGTCCGGCCCATATGTGTGAATAAAAGACATGAACTTTGGCTTTTTAACATATGTAAAACATGATAAAATTGGTGGGTCCCATTTTCCATTAATTTGCAAATTTTACTTTTCCTACCTAAATACCTTAATCCTTTGCAACTTCATCCTCTTTTCATTCTAATCAACTTCTAATTAGCTCTTTTTTATTATTAATCATCCAATACTGACTCCTATTTACTCTATTTAACAATCCATCGTTGTCTCTACAGTAGCTTACTCTTAAGTCTTTAATCTCCATATCGAATTTTTCCTTAACTTTCATTGCTTGTTTAACCATTTTATCTTACTGATTTGATTAATTCTCTTTAACTTAATTCATTAGTGTCTGTCTAAAATTTATCATACTGTCTTTCCTATCTCATTTACTAAATTCCACAAATATGCATATGATTTATTCTAGCTTATGTAACTGTTTTTACTATTTTTTCTTTTTAGGTTTTTGAATCTTGTCACTGTCTAATCATTACTGTCCAATACTCTGATTCACTGAAATCTCATTTGTTTTTTGTAATACCCCAAATCGATCCAATTAGATTAAGTAAATCGAAGTACTGAAAAGTAGTGATTAGACAATGACAGGAATCAAAAATGTAAAAAAAAAAAAAAAATTATAGAAGACATAATAGAACATAAGTAAAATTTAAGGAATGAAGTAAATATGATAGAATAGACATAATGTGACAGAATGGTTAATGTTAGATAGGCTCAAGTGAATGAAGTTAATGAGAATTAATCAAATCAACAAGAGAAAATGAGTAATCAAGTAAAGAAAGTTAAGAAAAAATTTAGTACGAAGATTAAAGACTTAAGAGCAAGCAACTGTAGAGACAGTCATAGAACATTAAACAAAGTAAATAAAAGTCAGTATTGGATGGCTAACAATGGTTAAAAGTTAAATAGAAGTTAGTTAGAATGAAAAGAGAATGAACGTACAAAAAATCAAGGTATTTAGGGAGGGAAAGTAAATTTTTCAAAGTAAAGGCAAGTGGCACTCACCAAATTTCTCAACATTTATCTAAGTTAAAAAGTCAAAAAATTATTATCTTTTAATACTAAAGTGGATCGGCCATACATGATCAAATTAGCTAAAATTTTTATTTGTTTTATACTTTAATGAAGTATAGAATAAACCTTTACACATGTCACATTTTGATGGAACAAAAGTTTTCATCCTTATCTTCATTCTTTCTATTGCTTTCTTAAATGAATAAAAGACAAAATAAATTACCATTCTTTATTTAACCCATCCGGCCATTTAAGAGAAAAATAGCTTAAGTTTTACTTGTTTTATTTATAAAGAATTAATAAAGCGCATGTCAAATTTACAAAGAAAAAAATCTCAAGTTCTCTAGAATTTTCTCAAGTTTTCTATCAAAACAATTATTCATTTTATATTGGATTTTTACTATATATATAAGTGTAAGATAAACATGGAGAAGTATTGGAAAAGAAATCCTATACAAAAATATTAAGATGGTCGAACTTTACACCAAACAAAGTCCATAGAGAATTTCTCTATCTTTCTTCTTTAGACCTTTCTTTAAGCAAGATTTTTGATGGGATTCCTCCACAGAAATTAATAGCTAAGCTATTGTAAAAGAGAAAAAAGTAATTAATAAGTGAAAATAGGGTTGAGAAATGAAGATTAAAGATAAAAAAGAAGGAAGGATTTCAAGGTGACAAGGAAGAAAAGAGTTTTGATTAAAGTAAAATTTATATTTCTTTTTATGATTACTTGTTTAATGATATTTATTGATTATTTTGATTCTTGAATTTATGAGTCTAAATAAGACATAAATTTATATATGTTTATGATTGTGAAATTAGGCTTTTGCTTCAAAAAATATGTATTGAGAACAAGTATAATTTAGGATTTCAGATTTTGATAGAAGCAGTAAGTTAGGTTTTTGATTTTGTAACTTTAATGACTGAATTTGCTAAAGTGTAAAACATAAATATCATAGATAAATATGTTATTTATATTCCTATAAATGTAATTTGGAAAATTCAAAGTGAGGAAAGAGATATTTAGTAAAAACTAAGAATGACTCAGAATTAGGATTTTTAAAAAATGCTACTGTGTTTTTATTTTGTGGAAGGTTAGAGACTGAATTAGGCTAAGTGTTCAACATTAACAGTGTATATTTATGTCTTATATAGATTCCTTAAAAGGTTTTTGTCATTGGATAAGTATTTTATTAGTTATAGCAAAAACATTAGAGAATGCCCGGATTGGAGTGCAAGACAACATGGTTGACAGTAAGGTTGAGTTCAAACTATCACCATATGTTGTGTAGAACTTTAACAAGCCATATTTTTGGATATGTGTTATGTCTAGTTTAAGTAGGAAAAATAATCAAGGAAATTGGATTTGTACAGAATGAGTTATAGATAAAAGAACATAGACTGCCAAAATGAGGAAAAACCAGTAAAAGTTTAAGAATTTCAACCTTAAGTTAAGGAACATATGAATTTTAACTAAACTAAAGTTAAGCATAATATATGATATGTAAATATATAATAATTTTAATGTTAATTGATGTGTAGCTTCAAATGACAAAGATGATATAAGTGAAGGATCAAAGTAAGCAAGTAAAGAGTGAAAACGAAAAGTATTTAGCAAGGTGAGTTATGTATACATCATTATGTATATTCATAACCTGAATTATTGCATTCAAATTGAGCATATCTCCTTCTTGATTGAATGCCTTAATGTCAGTTCCATTGAATATCTTAGGAATGACCAAGCTCGATTTGAGCTACTGCCACTGAATTGTTACTGAAATTGAAATGTTTATTGTTTTGCTCTTCTTAAGAACTTGATTTGTGACATTGATCCTTGAATGCTTTTACACCGTAGTACCTTTATTGTTATGCATACCAAATGTTCAATTCTGTACTTTAATACATATTGTTGAATAACCACCTTGTTACCAAGAATGAAACTAATACATGTTCATTGAACTTTATTGATATCTATTGATAAAATAGTCTTGTTTATTGATTGATTGTTCACTATACCTAAATGATGCCAATGAATAATTGAATTGTTATCAAAGTTTACCAATTACGTGGATCTGACAGAGCTACTGCACTGATAGGGTAGTGGGTAAATACTGTCAGCATTGTACACAATGAACTCTTTAAATAGTTTACCCTAACTAGGAAGGGATTTGTCCTAGTCGTAAGGTCTGGCCTGCTTTATGTAATTCACTGTTATTGATATATTGTTACTAACCCTGTATCTGTCACTTCCACATACTGATATGATACCATTATGGTACGATACTTACCAACCATTGTTGACACTGTTTTCCATTGAAACTTTTATCCTACTTCATTGTTATTTATACAACTATTATTGTTATCCATTTCCTATGCTTAAAGGCATTTGATGTGCAAAATCACTAGCATATTCATATGCAAATTTGATATACCGATATCTATTTGTGTCATTCACTGTTACTTAATTTCTATTGATTTATCTTACTATTATTTATCTGATCCATATGAATAATGATATATACATACTCACTGAGTATATTTATATACTAACTCGTGTTGTTTAATTATTTTAATAGGAAAGAAGTACTAGGAGCAAAATCCCAAGATATTTTCCTTCCTCTGTACTTAGGACGTTCAAGGACTCTAATATAATTTATCTTTTATGGAGTCAGTCTGTATATATTCTAGAGCTTTATGGGGTATATTTTGGGAAGTGAATAGTTTTGTTTAATTTGTGAATATATATTAACTGTTATTGAAGCTAAATGAAAACTGATGGTAATGAGTATGGCATAACTAATGTTAGTGATACTGAAAATAACAAAGACAGTGATACTGAAAATGACAAAGACAGTAATACTGATAAAAATAATAATTGAAAGTAATTGTGACATGATATAAATGCATAGAAGTGTTTTATATGATTGTGTGATCTATAGAGTTAAGGATATAAGACCAGTAAAATATTGGGGGTGTAAAAGTATTTTTGTGCAGGCTGTGTAGTTTTTTATAGACCCGATTTTAGGTAAGAAATAGTATGAAAAATACACAGAAGACTCTGTTGAAATTTTCATAAAATGAATAAGTAATAAATGGAATTTGAATATTAATGAATAAATTTAATGTGTAAATGATTGATAATTGGATTGTTAGCGGGTTCTATGAATATCTTGTGACCTTAAGTTTACCCATGTCCTAGGACCGTCGCGTTCCAAAAGTGGGACTTGACTGAGGTGGTATCAGAGCTTAGGTTTAATATGATAGAATGAATATGTATCATAGTTGTAAGTAAGGTATTAAAGGAAACCCATGGAGTATATGAATTCATGTTTCATCAGTTGTTCTATGTCCTTATCAGCGTTATTTGCTATTAATATATTCTTGCTGTCTATTTTTATATAGTCAATTATGTTATTGATAGTTATAAGTATAAAATATGTGCTATAAGGATATGGTAGAGAACTATGAAAGGGATATCAAGGTGATAACATCAGATGATAGGCAAATGGAAATATAAGTAGAATGCAATTTAAACTATGAATATTTATTGAACATGTACTGATGATTAGTAGTATAGAAATGAATGGAAATAGAAGATTGGTATAGTAAAGTTTAATGGAAATAGAACATTAATGTAATAGTATTGTAAGTGATAGGTGAGTATTCAGGTATAGTATGATCAATACTTAAGAAATGCGATAATGATGTGATAATTTAAAGAGTCAAAGAACTAAAGTAATCATGTTAATAGAAATTGAAGTTACTGAAGTATAGTGCATTGAAATGAAATTGCATTGATGGGCTATTTAGGAAATGAGAAAATTTGAGGATGAATTTTATTGAAGGGAGGAAGAATATAATACCCTAAACGGAGCCAATTAGATTACAATAAATCGGAGTATTGAAAAATAGTGATTAGACAATGACATGAATCTAAAATGTGAAAAATAAAACAGTTATAGAAGCTAGAATAGAACATAAGTACAATTTGAAAAGTTAAGTAAATATGATAGAATAGACAGAATGCGGTAAAATAGTTAATGTTAGACAGACTCAAGTGAATGAAGTTAATGAGAATTAATCAAATCAATAAGAGAAAATGAGTAATCAAGTAAAGACAGTTAAGGAAAAATTAGTACGGAGATTAAAGACTTAAGAGCAAGCAACTGTAGAGACAATTATGGAATATTAAACATGGTAAATAAAAGTCAGTATTAAATGGTTAAAAGTTAATTAGAAGTTAGTTAGAATAAAAAAGAGAATGAAAGTACAAAAAATTAAGGTGTTTAGGTGAATTTTCCAAAATAAAGGCAAGTAGGACCCACCAAATTTGTCATCATTTATCTAAGTTGAAAAGTCAAAAATTATTGTCTTTTAATCCAAAAGTAGGCAGGCCATACATGATCAAATTATCCAAAATTTTTATTTGTTTTATACTTTAAAGAAGCATAGAATAAACCTTTAAACATGTCACATTTTGATGGAATAAAAGTTTCCATCCTTATCTTCATTCTTTTTATTTCTTTCTTAAATGAATAAAAGACAAAACAAATTACCATTCTTTATTTAACCCATCCAAACATTTAAGAGCAAAATAGACAAAGTTTTACTTGTTTTATTTGTAAAGAATTAATAAAGCACATGTCAAATTTACAAAGAAAAAAATCTCAAGTTCTCTAGAATTTTCTCAAGTTTTCTATAAAAAAACTTGTTCATTTTATATTGGATTTTTATTAAATATATATATATAAGTGTAAGATAAAGATGGAGAAGTGTTGGAAAATAAATCCTACACAAAAATTATTGAGATGGTCGAACCTTACACCAAACAAAGTCCATAGAGAATTTCTCTATCTTTCTTCTTTATACTTTTCTTTAAGTAAGATTTTTGGTGGGATTCCACCATTGAAATCAATAGATAAGCTATTGTAAAAGAGAAAAGAGTAATTAAAAAGTGAAAATAGGTTTGAGAAAGGAAAATTAAAGATAAAAGAGAAGGAAGGATTTCAAAGTGACAAGGAACAAAAGAGTTTTGATTAAGGTAAAATTTTTATTTCTTTTGATGATTACTTATTTAATGATGTTTATTGATTATTTTGATCCTTGAATTTATGAGTCTGAATACATATAAAGTTATATATGTTTATGATTGTGAAATTAGTCTTTTTCTTGAAAGAAATGTATTGAGAAAAAGTAAGAAAGATATAAATGATTATATGTGAAATTTGGGATTTTGGATTTTGATAGAAGCAATAAGTTGGGTATGTAATTTCGTAACTTTAATGACTGAATTTAATAAAGTGTAAAGCATGAAAGTTGTACATAAATGTGTTATTTATAATAAAATAAAAGGAATATGGAAAATTCGAAGTGAGGAAAGAGATATTAAGTAAAAACTAAGACTAGCTTAGAATTAGAGTTTTAGAAAAATGCTACAGTTGTTTTAATTTACAAAAGGTTAGAGACTGAATTAGGCTAAGTTTCCAACATAAAAAATATTTATTTATATCTTATATAGAGTTCTATAAAAGGGTTCTATCATTTGATAATTATTTTATGAGTTATAGCTAAAACAGTAGAGACTCCCGAATTAGAGTGCAGGACAATAGGGTTGATAGTAAGGTTGAGTTCAAACTCTCATCCTATGCTGTGTAGAACTTGAACATATCTGAATTTTGGATATGTTATAAAATATTATGTATAGTTTAATTAGGAAAAAGAATCAAGGAATTGGATTTATACATAATGAGTTATAGGCAAAAGAACACAGACTGTCAGAATTAGGGAAAACCAATAAAAGTTTAAGATTGAACCCTAAGTTCAGGAACATATGACTTTTAAGTAAACTAAAGTTAAGAATAGTTTATAATATGTAAATATATACTGATTTTAATGTTAATTGATGTGTAGCTTCAAATGATAAAGATGATATAAGTGAATGATCAAAGTAAGGAAGTGAATAGTGAAAATGAAAAATATTTAGCAAGGTGAGTTATGTACACATCATTATGCATATTCATAACCTGAATTGTTGCATTCAAATTGAGCATGTCTCCTTCTTGATTGAATGCCTTATTGTCATTGCCATTGAATATCTTATGAATGACCAAGCCCGATTTGAGCTATTGCTATTGAATTGTTATTGAAATTGAAATGTTTATTGTTTTGCTCTTCTTGAGAACTTGATTTGTGACATTGATCCTTGAATGCTTTTGCACCGTGGTATCTTTATTGTTATGCACACCAAATGTTCATTCCTGTACTTTAATTCATATTGTTGAATAACCAACCTATTACCAAGAATGAAACTGATACATGTTCATTGAACTATATTGATATCGATTGATAAAATGGCCTTGTTTATTGATTGATTGTTCACTATACCTAAATGATCCCAATGAATAATTGAATTGTTATCAAAGTTTACCGACTATGTGGATATGACAGAGCTACCACACTGACAGAGTAGTGCGTAAATACTGTCAGTATTGTGCACAATTGACTTTTTATATTGTTTACTCTAACTAGGAAGGGATTTGTCCTAGTCGTAAGGTCTGGGTCGCCTTATATAATTCACTGTTACTGATATATTGTTACTGGCCCTATATCTGTCACTTCAACATACTGATATGATACCATAATGATATGATACTTACTAACCATTGTTAACATTGTTTTCCATTAAAACTTTTATCCTACTTTATTATTATTTGTTACAACTATTATTGTTATCCATTCCTTATGCTTAAAGGCATTTGGTGTGCAAAATCACTGGCCTTTTCATATGCAAATTTGATATATCGATATCTATTCATCTCATTCACTGTTACTTAATTTCAATTGATTTATCTTACTATTATTTATCTAATCCATATGAATAATGATGTATACATACTCACTCGTGTTGTTTAATTATTTTTATATGAAAGAAGTACTAGGAGAAAGATCCCAAGACATTTTTCTTCCTCTGTACTTTGGACATTCAAGGACTCCAATATAATTTATCTTTTTATGGAGTAGGTCTGTATATATTATAGAGCTCTATGGGGTATATTTTGGGACGTGGATAGTTTTGTTTAATTTGTGAATATATATTAACTATTATTGAAGTTAAATGATAATTGATGGTTATGAGTATGGCATAACTAATGTTAGTGATACTGAAAATGACAAAGACAGTAATACTTAATAAAAATAATAATTGAAAGTAATTGTGACATGATATGAATGCATATGAATGTCAAACCCTAATACCGATACACTATGAACATTTCATTTCGTTCTTTCGTTGATTAAATTAGATATTCATTAGAAATAGTATTTCTAACCAATCTAATATACCTCAGCCAAGAATTTATAATTGAGAAGAACTTGACAGCATAGGACTTTAATCCTATTTATTTTGAGGAATAAAGTTCATATCTAGCTTACCACAATCTCACTATATAACAAACTAAAGCTACCACATGTCTATATGTCAGTACATGGATAGCTCAACTTGAAAGCGGTAGCAAACTTTAATCAATTACATACGACATAACCATATCCCCTCAGATTAAAAGATTATATGCACAATCATGATCTAAATGATGCTCGATTAATAGACAGTAAAATCTCATGTCAACTTCATCCAACGTCGTTGTTCGACCATTTAATCAACAATGATTAAACATCCATATGTTTGTCTTGTTTATCACAAATAAGTAATTTATGACTCACTGCTTCCAATCCATTAGTTACTAACTAACTGAGAAGATAAACAAAGGTGATGGTCTATCTGGACTAATGCTGCTCAAACGAGGGGCCCTATGACTACAAACATGTTTTAAGATCATGTATTAGATAAAACTATCATATAATTCTCCAATCTTAGAAAACTTATCTAACAAGTATCTTAAAGACTAGAATTCTAAATAAATGTAAGCATAAATATATTATACATCATCACAAATAAGAATACTGTTTTATTGTTATAATTAGGAAAGATTACAAATATTTATAATAGTAGCATTGCTTTATGTCACACCCCAACTCCAGTGGTGCGACGGTCATAGGGTAAGGGTAGGCTTAAGGCCACCATAAACCCGTAGAACTCCCATAACCTGAATCACATAAACATCATATCAAATATAATAACATGTTATATCATATCATAATCCATTCAAGAATAAATCATTTCCTTACTATATCATTTCATAATAATATTCTCATGTTCCTTAATGATCAAAAGATACATCTCACATCACGAAGGAACAAGAGTACCTAAAATGATAGCAATTCATACATCAAAATATTATCATCCTCTAATGACTAACTACGGAGCTCTAGAGTATACTCTTATTACATATTGAATCATAATATCATTTTATGATTATACATGATTATATATCAAAAGATTTACATATGAAGCTTCTTGGAGTGAAAAAGTCAAGAAGTTTGATCTTCCCTGCTATCTCCCTCACGAGCTATACTATCACCTAAAACCACAGAAGAGGAGTGAGCCTTCAACTCAGTAAGATATGAACATTAATATTATAAGAATTTGAATGTCAAATCATGGTTATGAACAAATAATAATGCGTAAAGGCATGAAAGAAGTCATAGGCTTTTATTTGAAAGAA
>CANXYC011599393.1:0-93760 GCA_948193065.1 Aleurites moluccanus
TATATATATAAAAATAGTAAATTGCATAGCATTCATTTTTCAGTTATGAATTTTGTACTTCAGAAAAACTTGTCAACATTTGTGTACTCTATGTGTTACATTTTATATATAAAGTTTTATCACCTTTGTCATCTTCAAACACACAGGAAAAACCAAAAATAAACTAGAAGTAAGCTACTAGTAAGCTCTAGTTTCACCTGTCATCGGCTTCAATGATCCCCTTTTTCTTTGGAGATAAAAAAAGAAAAGAAATAAAGAAAAAGACAAGGAAGAAATAAGAAAGCAGGACTGGCAAGGGTAGATGAAAAGAGCAATTAAATAAAAGATTGAAATCCAGTTCATTCATCAAATTGTGAGATTCCTCAATTATTCTATTTTATCTTGATTTGCATGCTCAATTTGAATAATCTGGTATTTGAATATCAAATCATGAATCATGAAATTTTGATAACTATGATTGCCAACCCTTTAGCTTTCATAATATATTTCTTCATAAATCACCATAAGCAAGTTAAAGATTTTATGGAACAAGGTCAGAACTTACAGTTGCATAATTGTAACAACAACCAAATTGGATAGTTACACGCCCTTGCCCCTCATCCACTTCTGAGGAGCTGTATATGTTCTCTCTGCAAGAAAATTCCGGAATATCCCACAACCAGTTAGTAAAAACATGATATATCAACTGACTCAAAATATTTCCAAGAAATATTAATCAACTCAGTCCACAAAATGATGTAAAGATAAACATCTTGAATCACAAAATTCTATATATTCCTTATCTATGCCAATGAACACAGCTTCCATAACACATGAAAAGTATATTTCCTTATAGAAAGGAGATATCATTTTGCATTTTTCAACCAACAGTATAAGCTATAGATAATTTGTATAAAAGCGAAAACTACACCACCTCTATCTGCTCTACACATTCTAAGAAAAATATTTACTGCCATAATCAACAAGGACAGCTTCATCTCTACTACAATACTGCTATAATCAGGGAAAAAATAATCCCATGATCTAATTCTGCCATATTTTAAATGTGAACCCATAATTTCCAGGCCCAAAGACTACCAAATTTGAGTTAAATAACATGGACTTGGGAATAAAAAATTCAAACAGGTTACTGATCAATGTTCTCTTGATTAGAACTAACAAAATTTCAACACACCCATCCATCAGCAAACAAATGGTAGCAAACCATTGCCAATTGATAGCAGTCAGCAAAATATGAGTTTCTTGCTTGCAACAGCATAAAATTTAATCAATAGAGTAGGAAAAAGAATTTCATAAATACAAATAAAATTGCACCTGCATTTGCAACTTGATTATTCAGGAATTTAGCAGACACAAGAATGAAAAGAACACTAACAAACCCCATAAAAATTGCAAGCATCCAATTTAAGTTGTTGCCTAAATGCAAATACAAGTATAAATATCGCTTCCTTAAACTCTTTGTCAAACATTAAATTATCGTTAGACTGCCCTTTTGGTGAAAAGTCAACCAGTCCAGAAACAACAAAAGTATATCATATATAAACTATAGATGCACAAGAAACAGCAATTGAAAACAATAGCTATCATAATTGGAAAAACAAGGGAAAGAACACATCTTAATGATCAAGAGTTTCTTTCCACTATTTGAATTGGAAAGAGCAACCAACCTTTCAGTTCTCCTTTTCTTCCCATCTCCTGAAGTTCATATACATAATTAACTATCCTCATCTGTTCTACAGCACTGAAAACACTCGTGTGAAGTTCAAGTCTCTGAAGAATATTAACAAACTTGCCTTTAACCCTCTCAAAACAAATATAGTCTTTCTTCTTCTTCACAAGTGTAAAACGGATGTACTCTCTTTGCTCCCTTGATAACATGGGCTTCTCAACAACCTTTGATATCTTCATCTCCCCTGTCGAAACAATTATATTAACCATCCGCTTGTCCGAGTCTCTCTGTTCCTCCTCCTCTTCAAGCTCATCTTCCTGTGCCATGTCAGCCCAAGATATCCGATGGCTTGGGCTATCAACAGAAGGTGATGTACCAAGTATTCCACATGTAGAAGTTTCTGAAACTGGTTCAGACCACCTATTGGCTCCATCTTTCCAACTACCTAAAGAATTGGTGTCATCCCCATCCCCATCTTTCCAACTTGCTGTAGAATTATTTTCACAATTATCATCACAACAATTCTCATGTGAATCAACATTGGTTGGGGTTGCAGGCGTTTCAGTTTCAACACCAAGTTCTATGAAAAAAAAACAATTCCCAAATACCCAAAAATTTTAGTTAGTAAAAAATTGAAACCAAACCGATAAAACCCTAGTTCTAAATTCTAACTACAAATACAGACAAGTCCCACTTAAACCCTGAAGTTGAATCAGAAACAACAATAAAAAAAAAAATCTAAATAAAAAGAAAAACAGGATTGAAGCATACAAATATGGTTGAATTTTTTGCATTAAAGAAGTAAATAAGGCTGTTAGAAATGTTAGAATAATATTTTATGATTATGATAATAATTAGGGATTGTGATTGAGTAATTATAGACATATAATTTGTGATTATATTCTCTTGTATATGTTTCTTTATTAAATTTAAGTTTAATTTTTGTGTATGTAATATTGACCTAGTTTTAAGGAACAATCAAGCAAGCAAGTTAAAATTTTAATTTTTTTTATATTTTTCATTTTCTTGTGATATCAGAGCCTAAAATGGTCTGATTCTTTTTCTCTGTCCCCAATTTCAATTTTCTCCTTCACACACAAACTCTTTCACCTAAAATAGAAACTGTCTCGATACCCAGATTCAAACACAGTGTCCCGATATCGTATGCTCCAAACTCAGATCACAGCTTGAGTTTTTGACTTCACAGGGGGATTTGCTATCTTCCGACGATTGTAGAACTAGAAGATCGTCGCCGAAATTCTCGCCGATGATATCTACAAGCCACCACCGTCAGTCACCCTTTGATACACGCGCTGGCGTGTTAGAGAGCTTTCGGTGATCTCCAGCTCTATAATTTTCGCTTACCGGCGTCGACCAGTCACAGGGAGCACAACTCGGTGCTCCGATTCTCAGGCAATAGACGATTTTCGATTTGATTAGTATTTTTTGATATGACAATGATTTTTCGGTATGACCAGTGATTTTTCAGTTTGACCAATGGTTTTTAGATTTTATTTGGTGGTTTTCAGGCTGTTCAATGGTTTTTCTAATCCTTTTGTACTAATGGATGCTACTGGAGAATTTTCATACCCAGGTGCTAAACCCATTTTCTTTTCTATTGTTGATTCTCCGAATATTACTACTGTAAAATTTCAAGGCAGTAGCAATTATGTATCATGATCTGCATCAGTAGAACTATGGTTTATGGGTCAGGAATATGATGACCATCTTACTAAAAATGCTAATGATATAGATACAAAAGACAAAGTTACTTGGACTAAAATTGATGCACAATTATATAGTTTATTATGGAATTCTCTTGACCTAAAATTGCTTACCTTATTACAATCTTGTAAAACCTTTTGCAACATCTGAACTAAAGCCCGTATATTGTATACTAATAATATACAATGAATATATAAAATTGTGTCCAATTTAGTTCACCTCCAGCAAAATTACCATGACATGACTAGTTACCTAGAGCAAATAAAAACATTAAAGGACGAATTTGACTCTATTATGCCCATATTTGATGATGTTACTGAACAGGAAAAATAAAGGAATAAATTCTTTATGATCTTGGCTTTAATTAGATTACAATCAGATCTCAGAAGTGTACGTGATCAAATTTTGACAAATTCAACCATCCCCACTTTGGAAGATATATGTGCACGTTTATTACGTATCTCTATTTCTGACACTAATGAAGTTGAGTCATCTGTGTTAGCTGTTCAAAATCAACAGGGTAATGGTGGTAACAGGAAATGGAAAGGAAAACATTCAAAGTCACATTGTACTTATTTTGACAAAGGTGGTCATACCTGAGACACTTGTTGGTCATTACATGGTCAATCACTGCAACATCAGTCCATCAATACAGGCAAAAATGTTACTCAGAATCAGTTCACAAGCCACAATGTTGCTTATCCAGTACATACTGATGGAGATAGACTCCTTCTATTACCTAATAAAACACCCAGTTCTATTACATTGATTGGATCTGATTACAATGAGTATTTGCAATTCCAAGCTGCCAAACAGCAAGCTTAACAGTCATTTCATTTTGGCACTTCCACTACCTATTTAACCAAAGCAACACATGAAAATTCTTGGGTACTTGATTATGGTGCTTCTGATCATATATCTGATAATAAAAAACTTTTCTCTCACCTTTCTTCTCCTCCAAATCTTTCTACTGTCACCTTCGCTAATGGCTCTCAAACTGTGATTAAAGGAATTGGAGAAGCTCAACCTCTACCTTCAGTTCTTTTGACCACAGTTTTATTTACCCCAACGTATCCTTATAATTTGATCTCCATTGGTAAACTGACAAAACAATTAAAATGCATTGTGTTATTTTTGGCTGATTTTGTTTTTATGCAGGACCGTCATATGGGGAAGATGATTGGAGTAAGATATGAGTCGTAAGGACTGTGCTACCTCTATACCTCAAAAACCATTGTTGTCTAACTCCTTCACAATCAGCTTGGTCATCCAAGTCTTACAAAGTTCAAATAACTAGTTCCTTGTTTCTCTACTTTGTCTTCATTTGAATGTGAGTAGTGTCAATTAGGTAAACAAACTCGTGTTTCTTTTCCTAAATGTGTCAATAATCGGGCTACATCTATGTTTGAACTTGTTCATTCAAACATATGGGGTCCCAATCGTGTTAGTTCTGCTTTAAGTTTCAAATATTTTGTTACTTTTATTGACCATTATTCACGGTGTACTTGGTTATATTTAATGAAAAATCGTTTTGAAGTCTTCTCTATAGTTTAAAATTTTCTTACTGAAATTCGTAATCAATTCGGAGTAATTATTAAAACACTACGTAGTAATAATACTAAAGAATATTTCTCTCACTCTTTTACCCATTTTTTATCTTCTCAGGGTATTACCCATCAATCATCTTGTGCTCATACTTTACAACAGAATGGAGTAGCTGAAAGAAAAAATCGGCATCTTATTGAAACAGTCTGCACTTTACTCATTCATTGTCATGTTCCTTTTCTTTTTAAGGGGATGTTGTTCTTACAACATATTATTTGATTAATCGGATACCTTCTTCCATATTACAAAACAAAAGTCCTCATTCAATCTTGTTTCCAAATCAAAATCCCTATAGTCTTCCCCTTCGGGTTTTTGGTTGTACGTATTTTGTTCATAATATTACTCCTGACAAAGATAAACTTTAATCTAAATCCATCAAATGTGTCTTCTTAGGATATTTTTGTCTCAAGAAGGCTACAAGTGTTATGACCAACTACACACAAGTTCTTTATTTCATCAGATATGACCTTTTTTGAGACATCTCCATATTTCTCTCATAGTCAAGATAAACAATATTTCATTCCTAAAGCCTTACCTGCTCTCCTTCTCCCTATTCCAGAAACAACTCCTTCACGACCTCTACAAGTTTACTCACGCCGTCCTCATCCCCAATTTGTTATTCATGATGATGCAGGTACATTACCAAGCGACTCATCTCTTGCTCCTACATCACCTCCTACAGCGGTCATGCCTTTACTTCCTACACTGCCTCTCATTACCCTTCATAAAGGTACACGTTCCACCCGCAATCCACATCCCATTTATAATTTCCTCAGTTACCATCGTTTATCTCATTCATGTTATGCATTTGTCTCCAATTTATCTAATGTTTCCATACCAAAGAATGTGAATGAAGTACTATCTCACTCTGAATGGCATGTTGCTATGGTTAATGAAATGACCACTCTTCATGATAATGGTACTTGAAAATTAGTTTCATTGCCACCAGACAAAACTGTTGTTGGTTGTTGTTGGGTTTATACTGTCAAGATTGGACCCGATGGCAAAATTGATAGCTTAAAGGCACATCTGGTTGCCAAAGAATACACTTAAATCTTTGGTCTTGATTATGGTGATACTTTTTCTCCTGTGACGAAGATTGCATCTGTCAGACTTTTTATTTCTCTTGCAGCTATCCATCACCGACCCCTTCATCAACTGGATATCAAAAATGCTTTCCTTCATGGTGAGTTAGATGAAGAAGTCTATATGAAGCAACCACCTGGTTTTGTTACACAGGGGGTGTCTGGTATAGTATGTCGACTTTGTCAATCTCTCTATGGTCTAAAATAATTTCCAAGAGCATGGTTTGGAAGATTTAGTGTAGTTATTCAACAATTTGGGATGAAACGTAATGAAGCCGACCACTCAGTATTTTATCGCCATGGAAATCATGGTAATTGCATTTATCTGGTGGTATATATTGATGACATTGTCATAACAGGTAATGATCAGGATGGAATTTTTGCACTCAAAAAGCATTTGTTTAATCATTTCCAAACCAAAGATTTGGGAAAGTTGAAATACTTTCTTGGGATTGAGGTGGCACAGTCCATGACAGGCATTACTATAACACAAAAAAAATGCATTGGATATATTGGAAGAAACATGTATGATAGATTGTAAAAATGTGGATACTCCCATGAATTCAAATGTGAAACTTATTCCTGGACAAGGGGAGCCTCTCAAAGATCCTGGTAGATATTGAAGATTGGTTGGAAAGCTCAATTACCTCATGATTACATGAGTATATTTATCTTTTGTTGTAAGTGTGGTTAGTCAATTTCTTCAAACTCCTTATGATAGCCATTGGGATGCAGTAATCCGCATTCTTAGATATATCAAAGGTAGTCCAAGACAAGGCTTGTTATATAAAGACAAAGGTAACTTACAAGTCATAAGATACTCTGATGCAGATTGGGCAGGATCTCCCTCGGACATATGATCTACTTCTGGGTATTGTGTTATAATTAGAGGTAATTTAATATCTTAAAAAAGCAAAAAGCAAGATGTAGTAGTCAGATCAAGTTCAAAAGCAAAATATCAAGCTATGGCCTTGGCGACATGTGAGCTTATATTGTTAAAAAAACTTCTCTAAAAGTTAAAATGTGGGGAGATACAACAAATGAAATTAATCTGTGACAATCAAGCTGCTCTTCATATTACCTCTAATATAGTATTTCATGAAAGAACAAAATATATAGAAATTGATTGTCACTTCCTTAGACAAAAAATTGAGTCAGGATGTATTGCTACTTCTTTTGTTAATTCAAATGATCAATTAGCAGATATCTTAACAAAATCTCCTAGAGGTTCAAGGATACTCATCTCTTAGAGGTTCAAGAATTGAGTATCTTTGTAACAAGTTAGGAGCCTACAACATATATGCTCCAGCTTGAGGGGGAGTATTAGAATTGTTAGAATAATATTCTATGATAATGTTAACAATTAGGGATTGTGATTGAATAATTGTAGGCATATAATCTGTGATTATATTCCCTTGTATATGTTTTCTTATTAAGTCCAACTTATGTGTATATAATATAAACCTAGCTTCAAGGAACAATCAAGCAAATCATCTTTTCTATATTCTTTCTTCTACTCTCTATTTTCTCAAAGGCAATGATGAAAAAGAGAGTATCGAAATCAAGAGAGCTTATGCGATCGGAAAGGATTTGGTGCAGTGATGGCATAGATCCCTGGAGAGGAATGGGAGCCACGTGGTAAGGAACTCCGATGCGATTTGGAGATTGGACGGCTGATATTGAAGGAGGAATAGATAGTCCGTTCTAACTCGGTCGAGATTGATCATGGCTGTCTACTAATAATCAGAGAAAGAGAGAGATTTGTTATTCTTAATGTTGAAGTTGAACCTTGAAACTGATTTTGTGTGGAGTTGAAGAATACTAATTTTGTGATTATAAAGGTAACGGATACCAATTTCTTTAGGAATAATATTTTAAGGGTACTTTTGGTATTTCAACTCTCTTTTATTATATACTTTAATTAGGAATTGTGAGCTTATCAAGATTCAAGGCCCAAACTTACGGGTCTAGTCGGGCTCAGTCTGAAGGTAGATTATAACGTAAAAGTCCAAACTTGATACTAAAGCTTTATTTGTTTAGATAGAAATAGAAGGGAATCGAAGGAAAGCAAATAGATAATGTATCTAATTACAGTAAAATCTATATAAATTAATATTAATAGGATTTATGAATTTTATTAATTAATTTAATATATTAACTTAAATCGAAATAGTAAAAAATTATTATATTATTAAATTATTAATTTATTAAATATTAATTTTTAGAGGTTTTACTGTATTTATTTAGTTTGGTGGCAATCATAAACCAAGTTTAAATTTATTGTTACATAAAATTTTATTTAAATTATAAAAAAATAAAAATACCATATAATTATATTTTTTATTTGAGAGATATGAGATCGAGAAAAATTTGTTGATGACTAAGAATTTCTTTAGCAATAATCATATCATAAGGATTATTATCTCATTATAATTTTTTTTTTAATTTGTTTCCTTTTAAATATGTAGTTTATGATAAATTTTTTTTAACTATATTAGCATATTAATTTGTTATTATGATGTGTAAAATTTAAATTTTGCAAAATTAAATAATAATAATAATCCAATTACATTGATAGAACATATAAAGCATATACTATATTATTTTTTTATAGCAAAAATGGGTCTAATTGTATAATTCCTTTAAAAAAAATGATTTAGCTAACTAATATAAATTATATAATAGATAATAAATTTTGCAATGATAATTTATACTTTATTTAAATATAATTTCATTAGTGTATTAATAAAAAATTAAATTATTTACTGATTCAGGTGACATGTTTTAAAAACTAGTTAGTATAATTTTTAAAATTAATTATGCTTTAATTTTTAAATTATTAAATTCAAACTTTATTTAGTCTCATAAAATTATTTCAAATTTTATATTTTTCATTTGAGAATTAAAATTATAAAATATTTTATTAATACTGAAATGATTCTTAACAAAAAGATTTAATATCTACTTAATGTAATAGCAAATCATATAAAATATGAATAGCTAAAATAAAATTAACCAAAAATAATCATGCTTTATATATATAACATAATACAGCGGAAATTGAATTATAAATACCTCCAGCCATTGTTTGTTATTGTTACAGGAATAGCTACAAATTACAGAAGTAGTTTTTTGGGTTTTTTCTCTCAAATTCAGATAGTGAATTTTTTTTTTTTTTTTTAGAGCAAACCTAAGGATCTCTATACATACCTTTCGCCATTAACTGTCCATTACAGTTAATGGTGATAATGGGTAGTAATTTACAAAAAATGGAAGAAGTGGACCACTACCTTTAATGGAGTGGCCAACTCCATAAAAAAGGAAAAATAAAATAACTTACATTCTCCCACTTGGTCCACGTTTTCCACCATTTAATATAGTGAGAAATAAAAACATATGAATCATGGCGATAACATCTAAAATTAAGTATTCTCTTCCATGTATTACAATGTTTTATACTTCTCAATAATCTCTCCATATAACTTAATGAATAAACCATATGTTCATTTTAGGTCCTAATTTCAAAGATGTTTTCCAAAACAAATATAATTAATATGTATATATAACTCAATGAGAAAATATCATATTAAGAGTTTCATTAAAATAATATCGTTCTTATAACGAAAAATTACATTAAGGAATTAAGTCTCATTCTTTGAACATGATCCTTGAATTTATGTGGTGGCATGCCCTTAGTCAAAGGATCAACAATCATAAAATCAGTGCTGATCTGTTCAATATGCACTGTTTTATCCTTAACACATATTTTAATGGTTAGATACTTGATGTCGATGTGCTTACTTTGACCACTACTTTTATTATTCTTAGCCATAAAAACAGCAGCTGAATTATCACAATACAACCTCAATGACCTAGAAATTGAATCCCTAAATCTAAGCTCAGAGATGAAACTCTTCATCCATATACCATGTGAAGTTGCCTCGAAACAAAATACGAACTTAGCCTCCATAGTGGAAGTAGCAGTCAAACTCTGCTTTGCACTTCTCTAAAATACATCTCCACCATCTAGCATGAAAATATATCATGATGTGGATTTTCTTGAGTCAATGCAGCCAGCGTAGTCTGAATCAAAGTAGCCAATCATCTCCAAATTATCGGTTCGTCTATACATAAGATATCTCAAGACCTTCTTTGCAGCTTTCCAATGATCTAAGCCTAGATTACTCTGATATCTTCCTAACATCCCAACTATAAATGTAATATCAAGTCTAGTGCAAATCTGAGCATACATTAAGCTTCCAACAACTGAAGCATAAGGAATGTTTTTCATTTGTTCTCGCTCAAAGTCATTTTTCAGACATTGGCCCAAATTGAGCCTATCACCTTTCACAATGGGAGCTACACTTGGTGAACAATCTTTCATCCGAAATCTCTCTAAAACCTTGTTGATATAGGTCTCTTGAGAAAAACAGAGAATACCTCAAAATCTCTCTCTCTGAATTTTGATGCCAATGACATAAGAGGCATCACCCATATCCTTCATATCAAAGTTTTTAGAGAGGAATTGTTTCACCTCATATAGTAATCATTTATCATTGGTTGCAAGTAAAATATCATATACATATAGAACAAGGAAATAAATCTTACTCTCACTGATCTTCCGGTATATACATTGATCCATAATGTTCTCCTCAAAACCAAATGAAGTGATAACATCATGAAACTTAAGATACCACTGACGGGAAGCTTGTTTCAATCTATTTATAGATTTCTTAAGCTTGCAAACCAAATGCTCACCATTACTAGAGGAGAATCCTTCTAGTTGTTTCATGTAAACTTCCTCCTCTAAATCTCCATTGAGAAAGGTCGTTTTCACATCTATTTGTTGCAACTCTAAATCAAAATTTGCAACTAATGCTAGAATGATGCGAAGAAAATCTTTCTTAGATACAGGAGAAAACGTCTCCTTGTAATTGATTCCTTCCTTTTGGGTAAATCCTTTGGCAACAAGTCTGGCCTTGTATCTCTCAATGTTGCCTAATGAGTCTTTCTTTGTTTTAAAGACCCATTTACATCCAATTGCTTTTGCACCAATAGACAACTCAACAAGATCCCAGACACCATTAGAAGTCATAGAACTCATCTCATCTTTCAGAGCATCATACCATAAGTTAGATTCTTTACAACTCACGGTTTGTGAAAACGTTTTAGTATCATTTTCGGCTCCAATATTATAGTCAGATTCTTGTAGATAGACAACATAATCACTAGGTATTGCTGACTTTCTTATTCTAGTATATCTTCTCAATGTTGTGTCATTATTTTCTTGAGGAACTTGTTGTTCAATTGGTTGTTCAACAATATCTGGTTATTCCTCAACAATATCTGGTTATTCCTCAATAACAACTTGATCTATTGGATCTAAATCAGCAGGTTGAGGATTTTCTATGATTGGTTGCACAATATTCGGTTGAACTGAAGGAGTATTGTTAACAATAACCACTCTTAAACTTGAAGTAGAAGGTTAATTTTCTGAATGATCTTTATCAGAAACAAGATTTCTGGATTGATCGCTCCCACTAATCAAGTCATTTTCAAGAAATTTAGCATTTCTTGATTCCACAAATCTCAACAACAACTTGATCTATTGGATCTAAATCAGCAAGTTGTGGATTTTCTATGATTGGTTGCACAATATTTGGTTAAACTGAAGGAGTATTGTTAACAACAACCACTCTTAAACTTGAAGTAGAAGGTTGATTTTTTGAATGATCTTTATAAAAAATAAGATTTCTGGATTGATCACTCCCACTACTCAAGTCATTTTCAAGAAATTTAGTATTTCTTGATTCCACAAACCTAGTGGTATGAGATGGATAATAAAATTTGTACCCCTTAGATCGTTCAGCATATCCAACGAAATACTCACTAATGGTTTTTGGGTCCAGTTTCTTTTCTTGTGAGTTGTAAATTCTCACTTCAGACGGACATCTCCAAACATATATATGTCTCAAACTCGGTTTTCAACCTTTAAATAACTCAAATGGTGTCTTTGAGACAGCCTTGGTTGGAACTCGGTTTAATATGTACACGACCGTCTTTAGTGCTTCAATCCACAAGGACTTAGGTAGCTTAGAGCTACTAAGCATACTTCGCACCATATCTAATAAAGTCTTATTTCTTCTCTCTGCTACACCATTCTGGTCTGGAGAACCAAGCATAGTGTATTGGGCAACTATCCCATGCTCTTGAAGAAACTTTGCAAATGGACTAGATGCTTGTCCATCTTCAGTGTATCTACCATAAAATTCACCACATCTATCTGATCTCACGATCTTAATTTGTTTACCACATTGTTTCTCTACTTCTAATTTAAATGCCTTAAAGGAATTTAATGTCTCAAACTTATTATAAAGCATATAGAGATACATATATAGTGAATAATCATCAATAAAGGTGATAAAATATTTCTGACCATAGACGTCCATATCTGGACAATAAATATCTGTATGTATGATCTCTAATATTTTTGAACTCCTCTTAGCACCTTTCTTTGACTTGTTGGTTTGCTTTCCCTTTATGCAATTCACACAAGTATCATAGTCAGCAAAATCAAGAGCGGTGAGTACTCCATCACTTACTAACCGTTTTATTCTATTAATGGAAATATGACCTAATTTCCGATGCCACAACATAGAGGATTCCTCATTCATAATACAACGTTTTATGCCAGCATACATCGCATTGTAATAAACATTTTCATGTAAATTAATTTGGAAAACACCATCAAACAAATTACCATATCCAATAATTTTAGAATTAAACGATAAACTAATGTTTGGATCCTAAAAATTAAAGGAAAGTCCCAATGATAAAAGTCTTGAAACAGAAATTAAATTCCTAGAAATACTAAGTACATAAAATGTCCTTTCCAAATTTAAAACATATCCACTATTGAGAACTAAACTGCATGTCCCAATAGCTTTTACAAGTGAGGGCATCTTGTTTTCTGAATAGATGTACTGCTCACTTCCCACTGGCTTCCTGTGGTTTTGAAAACCCTGTAAGGAATTCGAAATATGGATCATAGAACCAGAATCAATCTACCAAGTGTTATGATTAACCTCAACCATATTAGATTCATAACATACAAATGAAGTCAACATACCTTTCTTTTCAAGCCATTGATGGAATTTGGTGCAATCCTTCTTCATGTGCCTTTTTTTTTATATATAAAATAAGCACTTGGATTCCTTTTTTATTCCACTTTGGGAGACTATTTTAGCCTTTCCCTTCTTTTTAGCTTGATTATTTTCATTCTTCTGTATGGTCAAATATGAACTCTCTCCCATTTCCATTTGTAACCTGCCCTCTTCTTGAACACACATGGTCATTAATTCATTGATTGACCATTTGTCCTTATGTGTGTTGTAAGAAATCTTAAAAGGTCCATATTGTTGTGGGAGAGTGTTCAAAATATAATGAACTAGAAAGGACTCTGACATGTCAACTTCGAGGGATTTCAATTGAGTCGCAATGTCTCTCATATGCATGATGTGCTCTCACACTCCTCTTAATGCAGTGAGCCTTTGGGATGAAAACCTCATAATTAGGGTGCTTGCTAAAGTCTTTTCTAAAGACTGAAATTGATCATCAATAGCCTTCAGAAGAGATTTAACTTTGTCATGCTGCTCGACTGAACCACAAATACCAGCTAAGATCTTATTCTTAATAAACATAACTGAGAGACGATTAGATCGCTCTCATTTCTCATATTTATCAACCGCATCAGGAATACTGGTTTCAGTAATAGGTTGTGGTTCATCTTTCCTTATAGCATAATCTATATTCATCCACCTTAATTGAAAAAGAATTCTCTCATTCCAGACTTTATAGTTATCACCCATTTGTTCGGAAATATCAAATTTCATATCAGAAATATATTGTAAGGTTGCATAATATTAAAATACACATGCTTATTTCACAAAATTTTTTGGGCAACATTTAATTAATCATAATTTACCAATGCAAATTATGTGAAAATGTGAATTAATTTAACATATCAAAACTACATGTGGTTTAAATTTTAATATAAGTCAATTCACAGTTATCCTTATGATGATACTAGTAAATTTTTATTTCTCAATCTCCTGTTGGTAAATTAAGAAATATAACATATCATAACATCCTAATTTAATTAAATTAATATAAAAATTTTATGTGGAATAAATTTTAATATATTAATTTAACTAAATACAACTAATGCCTTTGTACTTTATGTGATTTTTGAGGTCTTAATTATATATAATTTAAACAATTAAAGATATTGTGTCTATTTTTAAATTAATTAAATTATACATAAAAATCACTAGGCATTTATTAATTTTATGCATAATTTATCACATATAATTGCATATATTTAATTATAACTTAAAAATAAAATATGCAAATAATTAACCAAAAAAATATAAATACAAAATGCACAAAATAATTAAGATTTTGGACTAAATTAAAAAAAATAATTTTTTAGGGACTAAAATTTAAAAAATATGAATTTTCGGATCATGAATTAATAAAATAAAAAATTTTGGGTTCAATCTGAAAGAAACAGTAAATTCAGAGTTTAATCTGAAAGAAATAGAAAATTCGAGACCAAAATTATAATAAAATAAAAATTTAGGTGTCAATCTGAAATAAACATGAAATTCAAGGTCAATACTGTAATTTTCGAAAATATGAACTAGATGTCACTTATCACCAAAACGACATGTCGTTTTGATGAGAGGCAGCCAACAATACTATAAAACGACATGTTGTTTTATAACTGCAGAAAATGACATGTCGTTTAGATCGTTTTCAACCTCCAGCCTGATCAAACCGATTCGAAACCGACCTAGACGCGACCCGATTCAGAACCCAACTGTTTCTATCCCATTTCTTCACCATTTTTGACGTTTTTAAACTTAAAATCATTATTTAATGAATTTAAATTAGTTTTAAGCCATTAAAACATTACTATAACATCAAAAATTAAAAATCCAAAATTTGAAAAAAATTACAGAAAATTCAAATTCAAATTTTCTAAATTTTATTCAATTTTAATGCTATATATTCCCATAAAACAAGCAAGACAAAAGTTTAATTAAATTTTGATACCAAATGTAAGAGCAAATCATATAAAACATGAATAGCTAAAATAAAATTAACTAAAAATAATCATGTTGTATATATATAACATAATGTAGCGAAAATTGAATCATAAATACCTTCAGTCATTACTTGTTGTTGTTGCAGGAATAGCTACGAATTACAAAGATAGTTTTCTGAGTTTTTTTTCTTAAATTCAAATGGTGAATTTTTTATATTTTTTTTAGAGCAAACTTAGTAATCTCTACACATACTCTTTACCATTAACTGCCCATCACAGTTAATAATGATAATGGGTAGTTATTTACAGAAAATAAAAAAAGGAAATGGAAGAAGTGAATCATTACCTTTAATAGAGTGGCCAACTCCATAAAAAAAAGAAAATAAAATAACTTACACTTAATACTTGAATTGATTTTTCATATTTAATTACACTTCTTAATCTATTATTTTTATAAAGAAAATATAAGATGATGCTTAAAATCATGAGAAAAAAAATTAATATTTTCAATAAAATAAATAAATAGTGAAAGGTAAATATGAATGAATAATTAAATAAACATCTCTAAAATGAAGAAAAGATGTAATTGGATTATGACATGGCAGCAAATGATAGGCTATCCAAGAACAAAGACAAATCTCATAATAACATGGATAAAAGGAGTAACCACAGCCAAACAAATTTGTTTAAGCTGGAGAAGAAGAGAAAAATGGAGACCAATGTTCTTCAATTCCTAACTTCAATCACCATTTACAAAATCCCTTCTTCTTCAACAACACACACTCGGATTTTCATACCACACCGGAGACAATCTCTTAGACTCAATTCCACCAATAGCACCAGTACAGGAGGCAATGATGACATTCCACCAACCATTACACCACCAGAAACGGGGGAGATAAGGTTCAAACGAGGGTCTAGAAAGAGGAACAGACGGCAGAGCAGAGAAGGTATTGGAAGTGGAAAACCGATGAAGGCGCAGGCTCCTGATCCTCCAAAGAAGTGGGAAGACATGAGCTTTACAGAGAAAGCAATTGAGCTTTACGTGGGAGAGAAGGGTATGCTGTTCTGGCTTAATAAATTTGCTTATGCTTCTATTTTCATTGTTATTGGGGGTTGGATACTGTTCCGGTTTGTCGGACCTTCTCTTAATCTTTACCAGTTGGATACTTCTCCTCTTTCCCCTTCTAACATGTTCAAGGGCTCGTGAATCACCATTAAAATCAAACATGCAAGTTCTTTATGCCTTTCAGCTTTAGTTTCTAGAGATTTTGTAGCATCGAGTCTGAAAAGAGATTACATTAATAAAGTGTTTATCTAGTATAATACATAGCGTTCAATTCCCTGTAATCGAATATAACACAGTTAATTATAGTTCTTCCAATTCAATATTTAAACTAAAAATACATTTAATTGCATTACCTTCTAATTACCAAGTGTTCTGAATGGCCCCGTGGCATAAGCCTACATGCTTAAGAAGTTTCATGTTCAAATAATGAACTTTCAATTTTCAGCATAGTTACTTTCCAGCATCTCATCTTACAAGAGCTGCATAAATTATATAGCTTTCAAAGACAAGAATGTACAGAAGACTTCTTATAAAACTATAATTAAATTCCTGTATAACAATAATAAATTGATACACAAATTAGTACTGTATTACTGTAACAACAGAAACAAGTTTTCAAAAAAGAATGGTGCTCACACCAATACTCTTTGACCTTTCAAGCTTTCATTACATTCTTTCGCGTTTTAAAAATCACCAAACGCTAATTTCTACAATGACTAATGTATGATATGGAAAGGTCATCTAACATTTTCCACTTTGTAAGATCAAACATTGCAGCAAAAATGAAATAGAACCTCAGCTAGAAGCAATAGAAATTGCAACGATGTAAACCTTCCAATTCACAGCTAAACAGCATTCACTGGCTGAGAAATCAGCTGCACAACAGCATCTTTCTGTGTCTTACACCTGTAGTAGAACTTCCAACACTCAGCGAAGTACAAGGATGCCAAAATACAAAATGCATGGAAGGTTGAATATTTTCCATACGAATTTTAACACATTAATTCAATATATGAGTGAAAAACCATAATGTAACATAATATCTTATAGGTCGCTGTGTTTTCTGAATTTTAAGGCCATTGTATTTTAGCTGGTAATTTCACAAAGGATGGTTGCGTAATCATTATCTCACGTGAGAAATCCATTGGGGGTTCACTGGTAACCATCTGGAAGCTCCCATACTTTGCAAAACAAATAGTTTACAGAGAGGAGGTGCTGATATTGGCACTCTAAAAATGGTTTTAGCACTCCATTTATATTGTTACTAATTAATTTCCTATAGCAACCATTTGAGATAAAGAAAACATTGAATATACCATTCATCAGCAGACAATGAAGAAAATAGGCAAATCCAAGAGTAAACATTAAATCTGTGTATAGCAATATTAATTCTCTCATCTCACCAAAAAAGAAAAAAAAAATCATCGACAGAAAATTTAGAATATTGTTTCCAAAAGTTTTTGTATAAATACAGGATTATTTTATTTCACATCAGGAAAGAAAGCGCTTCACAATTATTCCTTGCAGATAGTGACAAAGCCAAAAAATAAGATTTAAAAAAAAAATACAACGATGGAGAAACTTCTGGTTAAAAGGACACTAAAGCAACTAATATATGCATATTAGCCAAGGGCAAGCTATTATGTTAACCTATAAAGCATGGACACGCTCTCCTGGTTAAAGAGTCAATGTCGAACACCGACACATGTTCGACATGCAGTTAACGATTTTCGACATTTTGACTAATCCGATACGTATATTTGACCGTGTTTGATATAATCAAATGTCAATTTTCTTTTGTGCACTTTGTGAGAAGAAACAAAATGACTCCAAAATGTGTTGAAGACTTGGTTTATATCCATAACAACTTTCATCTCTTATCAAAAAAGAATTCGCAATATGCACAAGGAGGAAACAAAATTTGAGATATTAGTGGAAATAAATTTGACACATTTGAAAATGTTGGGATTCTTGAAATTACTAGTCTTTCACTTGATGAGCTGGAGATGAAGTCAATTATTTTTTTTAGATCGAGATAATGGTTCACATGAAGGTGGTGAAGATGCAAAAGTTTCATCAAATGAAAAATGATTGAATTGTTGTTATATATATATATAGTCTATAAACTTATGGTTCTTTTTAATTTTATTTCTAGTCAAATTTATGAGCATTTTGTTTTCTTTACTTCTTATTAATGTGATGGAATCATGAAAATAGTTTATTTTTTTTGATTTTTTGTTAAATTGATGGAAATACTTGTTACTAAATTTATGGATATAGTTTGTTTTATTTGATTTTTTTGTTAAATTAATGAATATGAATGATAACATATAATTAATATATTAAAAATATTATTTAATATTCAAATGTGTATCAACATGTCAAACTCTAAATTTTTTGAGAATTAACTTGTCGGAGTATCGCACTTTGGTGTGTCGCGTGTCAATGTTGTATTGTGTTGTGTCATATGTCAGTGTCGGTGCTTTATAGATATTAACCATATAAGTGATAAAAAAAACTAAATTTTCCTATTAATAACATAAAATTATTTCATGCAAAATTTAAGATGCAAACAATTGATTCTTAGCATCATGGTTATTACAACAGGACTAAACTGACTGGTCGAATCAAAAAAATTAATAATCGAATCAAGAATCGGACCGATCAGTCCCTTTAACCCTCCCTGAAGAACCGGATAAAAAACTAATGAATTGGCTAGTTAACCGGTCGAACCAGATCGATTTTCCCGGTTCGGACGGATCAACATTTATTTATTTTTTTTTTAAATTTTTAATCAAAACGGCGTTGTTTTTGTCATTTGCTTGACAAAAACGACATCGTTTTGAGTTAAAAGAAATTAAGATAATTTTAGTAATTTCGTTTCAATTTTACCCAACGTCAAAATCATAACCCTATTGCGTAAACGACGCCGTTTTGAGTTAAAAGAAATTAAGATAACTTCAGTAGTTTCGTTTCAATTTTACCCGACGCCAAAATTATAACCCTATTGCAAGTTACCCTATTGCGTAAATAGATATTTGAACAAGTGAAAGTTCATAACTTACTATATATATAATTTTTGACCTAATATGATTAGATTGACACCATAAAAAATATGATCTTAAATAGATTCTTGATTTAACCATAATTGAGTTATATTTATTTTCATCATATATATAATAAATGTCAAATTATATATACATATATATGTATATCAGTTTTTTTTTTTGTTTAATTGGTTCGATCCCGGTCAAACTTCTGACCCTCTGACTTCACCGTTTCTTTCACCGGTCCGGTTTTGAAAACATTGCTTAGCATAATATCATCACAAGTCAATTATATGATATCTATTGACAACCAGCTTTCAATGGACAGTTTGGCAAATCAAGGTGTAAAATTTGAGGAAATAATTTAGAAACTAACCTATTGCATAGCGATCGAGATGCATAATTATGATTGTTGCAATTTGTACACATCCAATCTCCATTACGCCATTGCTTTGCGCTGCTAAGCATAGAAGGAAAAAGTAATAAAAAATTAACCACAAAATCGTTTCCTAGACTCTATTCTCATGTTATGCCCCAGTCCCAGATTATCCAAGCAGGTGAAAATTGTTTTAGCCATATTTCTTTCATAGTCTAATATTTAGAAAACAAACAATAATGCAACTTGAATCACCAAAGCAAATTGATTAATGAGATGGTTGTATTTGCTTTCTTTTATGAAGGAAACTATCTTGCATTTGCACCAAATAATTGAGATGCAAAGAGTTATCTAGATAGATCCTAGCTTTCAGCATCTTGACAGCAGAATATTATCCAGAAAGAAACATATGAAAAATAAAAAAAGCCTGATCTGCACAGTTGGTCAGCATGGTAAGATCAATATATGCTCTCTATCTCTTAAAGCAAATGTCTAATTTGATAAGATGGACACTATGGAGTAATAACTCAACCAGCATTTACCCTTTTCCAAGGAGTGCAAGTGTTGTCACTTGAAGCGGAAATTGCACTGGAGCTTGCCAATTTGGAGCTACACCTGAGCTAACACTGGGATAGGGAGCATATATTCCTGGTCTTGGATCAACAACAGTCGGTACTATTTGATCAAATCCTGGATATGTTTGTTGTTGACCGTTTGTCTGCATATTCTGTCAAAATAATTCAAATAAGAATGGTCAAAACCAACTATAACTATGAAGTCAGGGTTTGCAAAATATATGATTACAAAAGGGTATCATGCAACAAAAGAATTCCTTACATTTCCTGAATTCAATCTCTTGTTATCCCAGTCCTGAGCAAACTCTTCAGAGGCCAATCGCTTCGTTCCGAGTGCTTAGGACAACAAAGGGAAATAAGAAAGTGTACAAATAAGTAAAGTTAATGGAACACATTCTGAACAACAAAAGGGAAGTCTTTGACTATAAAAAAACAACTAAAATTACTATCAATAGTGTCCAATAGAAAATTAATCAGAAGAGTTAGATAAATGACAGTAGAAAAACAGTCAAAGATTCATAGCCAACAACTACAATATATGGACCCTCTAGCCATACATGCTATCCATGCAAACTATAGTTGCGTGGAACAACAAACATGCATACAATTCTAAGTGAGAGCATTACTCATCAAGGAATAAATCCCAAATATTTGATAGTTGAATGATCCCACCAATAATTTGAGAAACAAGATCTTAGGTCAAACAAATGAGCCATGTAATAAGAATTGTATACATGTATTGCATTGCACTTCTACTTTAAACTGTAATTGTGTATACAAAATCGCAATGACAATCATCATATTATGATTTTCCTTTCAACCAGCAGCCACAGTTCCATGCCAATAATCTTTACCGATTATGAAGAGACCAAGAATAAGAGCATACCTGGTGGTATCGAAGCATTGCAATTTTTACACTGCAATTGCAATAACAACCAGATCAGACAGAAAATATATATCTGGAATAATAGAAGAATAACCAGCTCATAGAAAGCAAGGTGATATAAACATACTTGGGCACGTGAAGAGTAATTATGGAAGCCACAATTACACATCCAATCACCATTTCGCCATCCTTTCGGAACTGCTAGAGGTTGATATATAGGGTTTGAATATGAAGGCCCAGGAATCAGGTTTCCACCTAATGGCCAAGTAGAAGCTGATGGAACTCCATATTTATCTGCTCCTCCTGTAGACCAGGTTGAAGGCAAAGGGAGTGGCTGCGAGAGTGCACCATTGCCAGCTAATCCAATATTCATCTTTTGTTCCAGTCCTCCTGAGGCAGCCCTGGCAAAATAATGTGAATAAGTTGGGAGAGAAGCTCCAGACATTGCAATTGCTGGCATTGCTGCTATCTCCTTTGGTTGTCCACATTTTTTGCACTTTTCTCTTGATGCATAATTGTTGTTAGTGCAACCTATTGATCCATTGCCATACAGACGCAACCCACAATGCAGCCACAAAGGTGGAAAGGAAGCCATGTATACGCACACCAACCAGCCCAGCCCATACCACAAACACACGTAAAAGAAGTGAAAAAAACACAAACCACTCAACCCAATTGAAAGTAAGTTTTTCATTTCAATTTGACAAAATAGATACAAAGTAATAGGCAAGAATACAAGGAGGGAAAATGATTATGCTCTCAAAGAATGCTAAAGAACAAAAATTTGCAGATGTACTGGAAAAGAAAATTTGATTTAATTAAGCCCACCAACAAAAGACCAAGAGTTAATTCTAATACACACACCAAGTATGTAGGCTGGGCAAACAATAACATCAATATTGCAAGTAAAATTGGCTTTGGAAAATATCAAAGCGTTAATTTGCTCTCTGCCTAATAAAACAGTGAACAAGTCCATAAATCCCCCAGACAACATCATTTCAGAAACAAAAAATAGCTCATTCTTTATAAACAATCATGTGTCAATAAATGCGAATTTAAGTGCCTAAACCCTAAACCCTTAAAAGAACACCAATTACCCATCAAAAACAGAAATAAGCCCAATAAAACTCTAATTTCCGGGAAAAGAAAAGAGAGGAAATTTGGATTTACCGGTGCAGATCCAATCACCGATTCGAGGAAGCCATTTGGAATCAGAAGGAGTTTTGGCATCGACGAGAAGACGAGGCTGCTTGCACCTATTGCAAAATGATCTAAAAGCGTAGTTCCTGTTCTTGCAATCACTGCACTCCCAATCTCCTTCCCTGCCTTCTCCTCCCATTATTTTCTGTTTCTGTGTATAATTAATGGTGGAAATTTTTTTGATTAATTTTATGTTATTGGAATTTTTAAACAATTATAATAACTTTTGTACATCTAATCTAATTAAAAGTTACAAACAAACAGAAAACACTACCTGCTAAAAATTTTGTTAGAAGACTGTAATAACCACAAAAATAGATAAGAGAATAATTAATTATCAACTAATTGAGGGCATTATAATTTATAAGAACTTCAAAAATCATTCTTTTATATAATATATAATATGATTCATATATTTTCTTTATAAATATATATTCAAAACTTTAGAATATTTAATTAGGTAATATATTTAATTATGATGCTGAAAAATTATATTATTAACAAGTAAAAAATAACATGATCAGAATAATTTCTTTTTATAATTATATTATATCATTTGAAAATAATTTATTAAACCCTAAACTAATAAAATTATTTATAATTGTTCCCTTTAATCAAAATTATTATAAACCTTTACCTTACTGAAAAATGTTTGAATTATCAAGAATGATAGTCAGGTTGGGTATATATGTGTTAATTACTGCTTCTATTAAAAATATAATTTAAATTTGTTACTTTTGACTAGAGAGTTAATTCAAATTTAACAGGGTAGGCTACCGAATTTTTGGTAGACTTTTAAGAAATAGAAGAATTATATAGTTTTGCTTCAATCCATTGAATTCAAATCAAATAAAAATTTCAAAAAATCAGATAAATTGAATTTAAATTTTAAAAATTAAATTGAATTAAACTGAAATTTATATAAAATTAATTGAATCAAATCAAATCAATATATTTTGATTCAATAATTCTATTAATTTTTCAAAATATATATATATATATATATATATATATATAACTAACAAATAAATAAATAAATTGAATCTAATTTAATTTTAAATCAAATTGAATTGAATTGACTGAATTAAAATCAATTCGATTTGATTTTCAATTAATTCGATTGCTCACTCTATTTCATATAATTTTAATAAATATTTGTGATTTGATAACTGAGTTTGTATGTGTATCATTATGTAATATTGAATTATATTTAATTATAATCAATTTATACCATTATATTTAATTACAATTAGAGGGATGCTATTTTTCAATTCAATTGCAATAGAAAAGCTAGTTATAAAGGAATGGATGCTATCATTACAAATATTAGTTCAGTTTCATTATATAGGTGTTTGGCAATCCAATAATTTTACATATATAAATTTGTGATTGAAATATAAAAAATTAAACAAATTAAATTTCAACCACAAATTTTAAAATTTTATTTTAAAATAATTACATCAAATATATATTTTATCATATTCTTAAAAATCAAAACCAAATATATCTCATAGTAAGAAAATAAAAACAATGACGTGTAATTATATATATATATATATATATATATATATATATATATATATATATATATATATATGAGTATCCGAGCCTTTTCCTTAAAAAAAAAAAAATTTACTATTTTATAACAAAATATATTATTATTACCTGTCTATATCAATCGCGTATTCGGGATCCGTGCTGTCTGATGCAGCGCATCTAATGCCCGCTTTGTCTGACACAGCGCATTCAAGACCCACGTTGTTTGACTTAGTGTATCCAAAACCCGCACTAACTGACACAGCGCAACCAAAAATTAAGCTATATTTTTATTTATTTATTTATTTATTTTAAATTAATATTTTTTTAATTTTTTATTAAATTAATTTAAAAGTACAGGCCTTTAATTTTTTAAAATACTTCACATTTAATTAAAATATTCTAAATATTAACTTAAAATGTTACGCAAAATAATATTAATAAAATAAAAACAACTTTTTAACATTTCTAAGTTAATATTGAAAAATTTAAACAACAATCAATCACAAAATAAATAAAAAATAAAAAATAATAATAATTTACTAATTGTGCAGTTAAACGAAAAATATTTAGAGAGTTGAAAAATTAAAAAGTCTAAATCTAACAAAATGTTATTATAAATAATTAATTTACAAATTAATAAAAAAACTAACACTAATAAATTTAATATTATGTGTGTAAATTATTAATTTTAACTAAACTTTATAAGATAAATAATTTTAACAATAAAAATATAATGCATCAAAAATATTTATTTTTAAAATTTAATTAAATAAATTTAATACTATCATGATTTTAATAAAAATATTATTAACTAGTTTTAGGTATTAATTTAAAAAAAAAAATTACTTACAAATATTGTGCTAACTGGAACAAAAAAAATGGAAGCCCACATTTTTAAATTAATTTAATAAAAAATAAAAAAATTTAATTTAAAAAATATAAAAAATGTGTCAGATAGTAGAGAGCGCATCTATTGGATGCGCTGCGTCAGAGAACGCATCTATTGAGAGCGCATCTACTGGATGCGCTGCGTCAGACAGTTCAGGTATTGGATGCGCTATTGGTATAAATAAGTAATAATAATAGATTTTGTTATAAAATGATAATTTTTTATTTTTTTTTTGGTTATTTTTAAGAAAAAAGGCCCACAATCTATTTGCGTAAATAGTAATTATTTTATTCATCGGATTGCCCCTGCAAATTATGATGCAACTGGGATAAGGAATATAAGCGAGAATGACTGAAGGCAATGAAATAAAATTCATTATTAATAATTCATATAAGAAATAGAAAAAATGTTACATTTCGTTTATAAAATAATAAAATATTTTTTTTTTCACCAAAAAAAAAAAAAAAGTTAAAACACTCTGACAAAGTGGTCGATCCTGGAACGTACTTTTAGTCACCACCATTTTTTTTTTTAAATCTCTAAATATGTATCGAAAATTAACTTAATTTAAAAAAAAAAAAATGAATTCTACATCTAAAATTTTCAATGAAATTTTATACCATCTTCTCAAAATTAAAAAAATTAAATTTATTATAATAAAATATATTATATTTTTTTGATAAATTTATAAGTTTTTAAATATGTGAAAAAACTATTTATGTGCCACAAATACGTGGTACATAAATCGATTGAATAAATAAACTTTCAGTTTATAATCAAATTATTGTGTATGATCTAAAGGAACTTCAACAATACCCTTTGGTTTTGATTCATTGTTTGATTAAAAAACTTGATTAGATTTTTAATAACAGGATTGTTGCAAAAAAGTAAATTTTATTATTATGAAAATTATAGTAATTATAAGAGGAATAAAAATTGTTATTTATTATGAGTATATCAAAATGAGGCATGAAGTCTTGAAAATTGCAATAGAATGTTTGTAGAAAAAAGTTAACCTTTGAAAAATTGATTGTTTGTAAGAGATACTATGTTTTTAAAATTGGATTAATTAAAAAATCGATAAAAATAAAAGATTAAAGATTCGATTGGAATCGAACTAGTTAAATTAAAAAAAAAATTATATATATATATGTATATATAATTTGATATTTATTATATATATGATGAAAATAAATATAATGTAATTATAATTAAATTAATAATTTATATAAAATCATATTTTTTATAGTATTAATTTTTTTAATTTTTTTTAACTTAAAACGGCGTCGTTTTTTTTTTTTATAAAAACGACGCCGTTTTAAGTTAAAAATTAAAAAAAATTAACCTGCTTGAATAAAAAAATTGATCCAATTTGATCAACAAACCGATTAAATCAATTAATTCACTAATTTTTTAATTAATTTTAAAAAATAAAATTTAAAATTTATTGAATTATCCGTTAATTCAATTCTTAATTTTTTCTATTTGACTACTTGTTCTGATTTTTACAAACACCAACAGATATCATTCATTGCTTTGAGAATAATTAATTGCTTGTAAGAGAAATGTTGTACGTGGCCTAATTTTTCTTATCGAAGGCTAGATTTGATGTATTAGATTGGTTAGTTGATTTTGTTGGGGCTGCCTTTGTAAAACTCTTCTACTCTTATGACCTCTTGGTGAGTTTGGCACCTGAAACCATACTTCTCTCAAGTTTATCTTCTGCACACTTATTTTTGTATTAGTAAACATGGTGAATCCTCTGAAATTATCCTCTAATGCACATGTGAAAAATGCTATTAAACTTCTGATTAGCTTATATAGCTTATATCTCTCATTAAATATGGGCCTACTCATTAAATTAAAATTAATTAATTAATTATTTGAACCGAATTACTCTCTAATGAGTTTAATGTCTAATGAGTTTAATGTCTAATTTGATATAGTTTATGAAAATAATTTTTCATATGAAAAAAAAAATATATTTTAAAAATGGGATTTCTAAAAATTATTTTTTTAAAAGTGATATTTCTATTTGACTTCTAAAATTACTTACGAGTTATACCCACTCTTTTTTTTTTTTCACAAATAATTACGCTCCACACACACATTGGCTGTGAAGTCCAATAATATATGTAATAAAATCTAATTATCAAGCAGCCTTTAAAATTTATGACATGATATCCAAAATTATTAATTCTTTTGGAGAATTTGAAATTAAAATTAGAAGTGAAATTTTAAATTTCAGTATTTAATAATTATATAAAATTAAATTAAAATTTTATTTATAATTTCATGAAATTATAATATAATTAAAAAAATAATTATTTAATTTTATTTTCAACTTATAAGAATTATAATTTTATAATCACCATTATCAGTCTCTCTCCCACCGCCATCGTCATCTCAGCACCACCGCTATTATTATTGGCGAGGGTGGTTCGTCACCTTTGGCGATGGTGATCCGCCATCCATAATGATAAAGCTCGTCAGAGCATCATTACCTGCGATGATAACTCGACGAACCATCACTTTGGCGATCTACCACTTCCACTGTCACTGTCGACGGTCCTCCATCGTTACTTTTATCGTTATTAATTTTTTTTTTAATTTCAATTTTAATTTTTTTATAAAATAAATATCAAAATTATAATTCTAACACAATTCTAATTTTAGAGAAATAAAATTAAAATTAAAATTTTCAAATTCTAATTCCTTATCCAAACTGTGAGTTGTTAAAAATAAAAGGCTTAAGAAACATAAGAAATAAATTTTAAAATTTTCGTTTTGCTCCTTTTATTGAATCTAGCAAAATTCCATCAATCACAATTTCTCACTATATACTTCCACTGCAAATCCATTTTCCTTTTGCAAAAAATCCTTGCACCAATTTCAGAAGTTAATTTCTTCTTCATTTCCTTACAAAAAAGGACAAATTCTAAGATTCTTTTTTTAGATTTCAAGAAACACACACAAATCTCAAAACTTAATTCATAAAAAACGATTGAAAAATAAAAAATCACCATCAACCTTTTACCCTTCGATCGAAATCTAGCTGCTGGACCAGTTGCCTTTGGCTAAGACCCATCACTAACATCGTCGTTGGCAGTCAAGAGCCAAGCTCTACTTTTGCCATCGTGGATTGTTGCTCCAAAGCCGCAAGCAAAGAGGAGCCCAACGTCACTAATCACTACGCGTTCGAACCCAACCACGATCGGCGTTGCACCAGCCTCATTTAAGTCACCGTTGGAGTTGAATTATCGCCTCCAGATCAAGCCTAAAAGGTCGCAAACGAGACCCAATAACCAGTGTCATCAATGCGAGTTTCTATACCATTTCTTATACGTCGCTCGTCGCTTATCGCCGCCAATTTGATTCAATTGTCACTCTAGATTGTCGTTGCTCCTCCGCCGATCATCTTCTCAAATCTATGTGTCAGATTCTGCATTTTGATTTTGATATTATTAGGCCATCTCCAATGCCCTAATGATTGTTCCAATCAGATTTCATTTCATTATTATAAAATAGTGTGATAAATAGTGAAATATTAAATTTGATATTTTATTATACATTAATATATTTTTTTAATTTTTATATATAAAAATTTATAATTAAAATTAAAATTTTATAAATAAGTTTATTATTTTTTTGACTTTTATTATTTAGTTTTTAATTTATATAAATAATTAATTTTAAAAATTTTAATTTATAAAAAAGTCTCATTATATTTAAATTGTAATTTTTAATAAAAAAATTTCAAATATATATATATATATACATAAGCATTAAAATTAAAAATACCTAAATTTTTGCAAAAAAATTTTATTTTAAGAAAATTAATTAATTTAGACATATAATATAAAAATTTAAAATAATACAAATTATAAATATCAATTATTATATTATATATTCAATTTAAATTGTTATATTATCACTTTGCTAAATTAATAATTATATTTTTTTAATAAATATGTAAAATATATTGATTTATGGGTAATTAGTAAAATATTATAAAATAGTGAAAATTATAATAAATTGTATAAAATAAATAAAAAAGAATATAAAAAAAAATATTATTTTTTGGTATAAAAAATGGTGTTATAAATGGAGTTATGGTTTGAGATAAAATTACTGTTTAATATGATATAAACTGAAAAATGATGTAAAGTTGACTACATTTTAATATTATGAGTTGAAGATGACTTTAAAAAAAATAATGTTTTATTTTAAGCATTAATTAAAAAATTTAACTATTTTTAATTTATTATATTAATTTTATTATTTTCTTCCTAAAATATTATTGTCTAAAGTATTAATATTATAAACTTCTCAATTTTTTTTTCAATATTTATAGTAATTAAATCATTTATCTTAATTGATTATCATAATACTCTTATAAAAAAAATACTAATTATAATTTTAACATAAGAAAAATAAAAATATAATTATATATATAATGATAATGATGTGAATTAATAAATGATATATTTGATAATTATTTATTAAATTAATATTTAAAAAAGAAAAATAAATTATAATTTGAGAAGAATAAAAAAAATATGAATTTTTTTTTTACTGATAAAGTATTATATATATTTCTGTTTGAAATTTTTTTGAAATTTGAACTAATTTTCTTAGCAAAATTAACAAAATTATAATATAAAGTTTGTAATATTCATCATGATCCATCCCATATCCCATAATATTTGGATCAGATAAAAAGGGGTAAGGCTAGATATGAGTACACAAAAGCCTTCGGACCCAAAACGAACAACAAGCCCATTCCATATAGGAGCTGGCCGAGATGAGAATTGTGATAACGAGGATCTTCACTCACCACCAACACACTCTCCACGTAGGGATCACAACGGGATGAGAAATTCTCGTTTTCTGTGAGGATTTAACTCGAATACAGTGAAAATTTTTCGATTTATCTTTCTATAAGGACGGAGATGAAAAATATTTTTTTCTCGTTAGCGGGGACAGGGAGTGTATTCCTCACCCCGTGGGGTCTTCATCTCTGTTCTCATTGGGACCCGTTATTATACTTGATTAATTATTATATTTATTTAATTATTCCTTGTATAAAATTATATTAACTAATAACACACACACACACACACACACACACATATATATATATATATATATATATATATATATATATATATATATATATAAAGAATAATTTGTTCAATAAATAGTTTTTATGATATTGTTGGAATTTATTGAAAGCACTTATTAGATTAAATTTGTTTAAGTATTCATAATTTAATGTATGCTAAATTTTTAATGTTTTATTAAAAAATATTAAATATTATTGAATATTTTTTATATATTAAAATATTTATATTTTAATTATGTTTGGTTAATATTTTGTGTGTTTGAATTTATTAATATTTTCTAAATAATTTTTTTTATATTTTTAGCTATTATTTATAAATTTTATAAGTATAAATAAATTTTATATTTATAAATTTATTTAGTAATATAAAATTTAAGCGAGAAATGTGGATCTCCATGCAAAATGAGAATATTCATAAAAATGAAAATGAAAACTAAATTACCTTCATATATAACGAGAACAAAAATGAAATTTTCCACTGAAATAGGGGTGGGGACCGAGATGGTTCCCCGCCCCGCCCCATTGCCATCCTTATCTCCACGTCTCTTTTCTTCTACCGAATCCACTCAACCGGTTCCTTGCTTGGACCAAACCCATTGAACAGAAATCGACACTAGTTTTTATTCTTCTTCTTTATCCTACGCCTTCACAAGTCAAATCGCATAAACAATCTCTCTCACACACCAGATTAATCTAATAATATCGTCTACTTCGCATTTGGGTCCTCTCCTTCTCTCATTCAAGACCCATACCCATCTCCATCGCTCATCTTTTTCATTTCCTCTCTCTCTCTCTTTTTCTCAAATTCCTTAATTAAAGGTTCGATCTTTTCCTCTTTTCTTTTATTTTGGTTTATATCAGATATAGATTTGTAATTCTCACCTCGATCTTTCTCTAATTATATTCAATTTTGTTTAATAATTCTGTTTTTGGATTTTTCACAATCCATTGCAATTCTTCTTCTTTTTTTTCCTCCTTTTTAATTTTGATTTGGTCAATATATTGAAATGGGCATGTTTTTTTTTGGATGTTTTATTAATTAGGCACTTGAAATTAGAAGATGGGAGCGTTTATATCCAAGTTTTGGTTCATGTTGTTTCCTGCAAAGGAGTACAAGATAGTGGTGGTTGGGTTAGATAATGCAGGCAAGACGACGACGCTTTACAAATTGCACTTAGGAGAGGTTGTTACTACTCATCCTACTGTTGGCAGCAATGTTGAAGAGCTTGTTTACAAGAACATTCGATTTGAGGTGCCATTTCTTTAACAATTTCTTAATTTAATTTTATTGGGTTTTGGATTTTGTTGTTCAGTTTTTCTAATATGTAAATTTGTCTGCGGATTTGGTGTTAAGGATCATAATATTAATGTGGATAAAGTTTTTGAGGGTAGTGAAAAGTTTTGACTTTTGATATAGAGCTGAAAAGATGTGTGTTGATTTAGATTAATGTAGGGTTTACTTGTTTGATCATTGTCGATAATTGTTTTTAGATTGAATAAACTGAAGATATACGTAGTAGCTTATAGTTATACAACTGAGTAGGAATTGTTTAATTCAAAATCTTGCATCTTCCTCTTTGAGCGTGTGTCTCAGGTCAGAGCGTGGGTTTTTATTTACATCACCGACCTGCACCACCTTTATCACCACTTTAGTGAATGTCCAAGGCTCTCTTTTATAATTGGTGTTACCTATACCTATTCTGTTGGTAACATTTAGTTTGGTGACGGACAAAATAAGCTAAAATGGAAAAGAGAAGCATAATTTGCTTGACCTTAGACTTACAATTGAAAAGGTAGTTCAATCACTTGGGTTCCTCGAAGAGAAATTTTTGGTTTCTCGTCTTTGTGGTAGATTGCAGCCATCTGGCATCAGCAGATCTTGGAATCAAAATTGCTGCATAGATAATTTTTGCCAAAAAAAAAAGCTATATTTAGTCATTATATTATTGTGATAATGCCACACTTATTTTTATGTTTTGCAAAGTTTGCAGAATTGTTTTCTTGACAAATGAGTAAGCGATTGGGGATATAGTCTTTTTGGACTAAGATGTGGGCAAGTTCCTAGTCAAGCTACTAACTATTCATCGAATCCTTGTTCCATCTATTATTTTTGTTGTTGACTAATGAAGTTTAGGAAATCAGAAAATGCAGATGTGAGCATTGATGATAAAAAGCTACTTGGTCGCAAATTGCTGGTCCTAGGAGGACCTACAGAATGCAACTTTGTGTTCTGATAGTTTTCTTAGGAGCTAGGAAATTTAGGTTTTGCAGTAGAATTATTAGCTAGGGTACTGTTTCCTCTAGGATTGCACAGTAGCATCTATCATTTAGATGTTGGGAGTTGGTTGTTTATCTTGCTGATTGTTATACATAGCATTCCTGTTGTTACCATGGCAAACTTAATTTGTGTGCTTTGGTTATCATGTAGAATATATTGTAATCCAGACGTATTGAACCAACACTTGTAATAGCTGGTTAAATATGGGAAAAAAACAAAAATAACATCATGTATATGAATATGTATGCTATCTTTCTTCTTGGCAAACTTTGTGGACCAGTTTTGATATAGGTTGAAAAGGAAGAGAAGGTTTTAACTCATTTAATAGCCCTTGCTCGAGTGTTTTCCTATGAGGTTTAATGTGATTCTCTCATTTTGATTGATTCAATGAAATATGCTTGCATGATCCTATGTTAATGTTCTGATGTGGATGATGCTGTTGTTTGCTTGTGAAGTTGCTCTAGGAAGATAAAAAAGTTTGTCTGCTGTTGTCATCAGGTCTGGGATCTTGGTGGGCAAGAAAGGCTCAGGACATCATGGGCAACATATTATCGTGGAACTCATGCTGTCATTGCAGTGATAGACAGTACTGATAGAGCCAGAATCTCTACTATGAAGGATGAGCTTTTCAGATTGCTTGGACATGAGGATCTACAGCATTCTGTTATCCTAGTGTTTGCAAATAAACAAGACCTCAAGGATGCCATGACCCCAGCTGAGATTACTGATGCTCTCTCTCTTCACAGCATCAAGAATCACGATTGGCACATCCAAGCTTGCTGTGCACTTACAGGTGAAGGTCTGTATGATGGCCTAGGGTGGATTGCCCAGCGAGTTACTGGGAAAGCACCTAGTTGAAGGAGCAAAGATGTAATGGAAAAAGAAAGTTCGTTTTTCAAATATTGATGGGTTTGAAAGATGAGTGAAACTGAATTATCTTGTGTACTTTTTAACTGTACGCATCGTCACTACTGTAGATTCTTCCTTACAATTGAATTGGCCTGAAGAATTTGTCATGTTTTGCACAATGAAGCATTTCATTATAGATTTTCCAATGAAGAAAATGTTGCTATAAAATTGTTATTTCTACACAATGAAGCATTACATTAAAAATCTGAAAATGACAAAAGTGTTGCTCAAGAATTGTTGCGTGTCTGTAAGTTGAAGCCTCTGCCAACAATAGAAATCGAGGTTATAGTACTTGAAATCAGCAATCACTGTTAGAGTATCCAGCATTTGCAACCTTGTGGTTCTTGTAGGCCTTCAAACCATCGATCCCATAGTGGATTTAATGGGCCATTTGTTCTGTCAAACCAGAATAAAATAGGTACTCAGTTATGTTAGAAGTCATGAAGATAAATCATTAGAATTGATGCAGGGAAAGGATCAGGCATTTACATTGGCAGTAGTGGGTCTGGTCTAGTGTCCACATTGCTCAGCATTCTGAAGCGCACAAAATGAAATTTAGCTTACAAATTAAAAAAAAAATGTATTCTCAGATAATAAAAGCAACCAGTTCAAAAAATGCAAGGATAAAGAAAGCAATCAATAAATGAATAAAACAGTTGATTTTTGGGTACTAAGCATTTGAGCGTACAGCATATTTTTTTTTCAAAGGAACTTTGCATAATTTTTTTTTCAAAGGAACTTACTCCCTGCACGCAGCTGAGGCTTTTTCTATCTTATCAAGCTGTTCCAACTCTTCCTGTGCATACATTCATTTGAAACATGAATAATAGAGTCAATAGACTTCATCTAGAAATAAAGCATATCCTGATCTTTATAATGATGTTAAAGACAAACCCTAAAAATCAGGTAATTCAATCATTAGAAAGCACTAAGAACCCTTCAAATACTGCAAACAACTTGTTGTGGAAACTAGACATGAGATTGCAGCATAAAATGAAAATATATTCCACTTGCTCGTGATAAAAAAGCGTGGAAAGTTTCTGCAAGCTGAATCTCAATTTCTAGATGGGGTAACAGATAAAGCAAAGAAAACAAACATTAGTCCAAAGATTGTCTATGAAACAAGATTGCTTCCATTATATGCTTGCAATCAATTTTCATACTGAGATAGCCTTTTCTGATGCACAGAAACAAGCAAAGCCGTCCTAGAAAGGAACTCTCCAGATGTGGAAAACATAAGAATCAGTGTCATCTCATGCTGTGGAATAAATATCACCATTTTAAACTATTTTGCTCTATTATACCTTCTCAAAATAAAGACTATTTTCCATAATCAAAATTTAAAGGTATGGCCTCTTCCAGGAAAAAGTCTACCTTCAAAATGTTAGTCATACCTATGAATATTTGCAGCCAGTTATGGCTCTGTTACTGAACTTTGATATCCAAATATAAAAGGAACTTGATTTAAAAATGAAAAAAAAAAAAAGAAAAAAACTTTTTAATCTTGTGTAAATAATAGAGGAAGATTCTCCAAGTAGTTTCGCATTTGCATCCTATTCAATCCATTTAACAACATATTGTTTTCTTCAACCGCAATAACCACTATCTTTTCAGGGATTGTAATGACAACACTAGGTGGCGTGATTCTCACAGTTGAATCACTGTATCTCAAAATTGTTGATGGGCAGATTACAACTCAAGGTTGAATTCTTGTGAAACTTCTAGGTACTACTGTATATAAATATTCTTGCATTAACCTCATTCTACAACACAGGAAACTTTTATAACACGTCACATAAATTGAATGGAAGCAATATCTCACAAAATGTTGAAACATGAAACTTCAAAATCTATTCTAGAACTTAATTAGCATATCCACCATGGTGAATATGGTAGTATCCAAAAGAAACTTCAACTTGGAGAGTGAAATACAAATGAGGAATTCAAATATAAAGATCCTGCACCATGCAGTTAATCAAGCATTACAAAGATAAAGGACATGAAAATGAAGAATTCTACTAAAAATGACAGGATAATGTCCAATAATTTGAGAGTCAGCGAGTTCTATGTTGCCAAGAATGTCAATTGGATCTTATATCAGGAATTACGATAACCAACTTATATTATTGGATTCCAGCAGTCAACTAAACAATACCCAATTTCTTCACTAGTCTGGTAAAACCACCCATCTCTCGGAAACAAGAACATAAATTTTTTTTTTTTGGTGGGGATCACACTTCAGCTAAAATATTTTGTTTAATTAAACAGTTCTATTAGAAGTTGGAACCGCTGTGCTTCTCTTTACATGTATACTTGGCTTCCTACAAATTCAAAAGTTAATACAAATAAATTCCAATTAAATTCATAACTTGGCAGGTCCAGCATTGAGAATTTAAAAGATTTGAAGTCAAAGCCAATATAAGTTAAACAATTCCTTTATTTTTATTCATCAAATGAAACCCAATTCAAGATTTTCCCAATTCTCAAACAAAATACGCTCGTGGAATCAAATAAAGCAAAGAACTTTAAAAAACATACACAACAAAATCAAGGAAAAATGGAAAAACCCAGAAAAAATTGAAACATAAACAAAAAGAACCAACCTCTAAAAATCTAGCTTCTTGCTCGAGTCTCTTGAGCTCTGCTTGTATCCTATGTTTTCCTCTAGTATCAGCAGCAGATGCCAGAGAGTTGACACGTTGGGTTATCGGACCCGAAGAATTGGACCTATCTGATTGCATCTCTTAAAGGCACACAAAAACACAATAATAAAAAAAGCCCTAAGCCGCCCCCAATTCCCTTTTGACAAAAATGAAAGAAACAAAAGTTGCATCACCAAAAAGATGCCATCAAATAGGAAAATAAGGGTGACCCAAATATCTGTATGGACCCCATGTACAAGAAACTAACTACTCACTTCCATTAAAGTACAAACAAAAGGGTTCGTGAAGAAATAAAATACTGGGGAGGGGTGGGGGAGGTGTTGTTCTTTGGCCTTTTGTGAAGCTTTTGGAACTCGAATGAGAGACAGAGAAACAAGTTTTATTCTTCTGGTGTTGTTTGAAAGCTGGAGCTCTTTCTCTCTCTCTCATTTTTTGTCTTTTTTTGTCTTTTTGTCTCTTTTGCGGTCTCCTGTGTCTGCTTTCTAAGCTTTTCCTCCGGAGTTTCGGACTGCTGTTTATTTTTTATATAATAATAGTTCTTTGTCATATTTTTATATCTTAAAATTTTTATAAAAATTTTAAAAAATCATAATTTAATGATGTTTAATATAATAAATTTAATTATATATTTTTTTATATTAAATAAAATTAAATGAATAATAAAAAATATATTATAACAGTTTAAATATATTTATTTATAATATATTTTTTATTATTTATTTAATTTTTATAAATTTTATAAAAAATTTTAAATAAATAAAATAAAATATATTAGGAGACTGTATAAAAATATACACCAACCCTATTAACCCACTCAGAAAGTCCTTTTCCTCCACGCGATGTCTCTCGCTAGTCCAAACTCAGATTCTCACTGGCAAAGTTGAAATTCAATTACAATTTTAGGGCTTTAAAAGTGGTAAAATTCAGTGAATTAAGTGCAATGGGCCTTGGGTGGGGAAGTCTTTTATTATAAAATATAATATTTTATTATTAAATTGCCACGATGCTCGACACATGGAAGTCCACTTCAAAAAGGAAGGCACATCGTTGTTCCATCTGGGGTGCGAGTCATTGACAGACTTTTTTACAGTATTTTGGAAAAGCTTATCCTCCTGTTTATTTTATTTATTTATTATTAATTCTATTGAATGAATTTACATTAATAAAGGAATTAATTATTATTTTCTGATAAAAATATTTAGCAGAGGTATTCATATAAATACGTAATTATCAAATCATAAATTATTTTAAACAACTAAAAATTACTTATAAAATTTATGGATTGAAATTTTTTTTTATCATAATTGAAAATTTTCCTAATTAATAATGTGCATGTTGATAATAAGCAATTAGAGATATTTAGTCGATCAATCAGACACTACTTTAATATATTAATTTTTTTTTACTTTTTAAAATATATTAACTTCTCTCTGACTAATGTTATAATATATTACTAAATCATTTTGTTCAATTTTTTTTATTAGTTAATTTTAAAATGGTCAATAATGATATTAAAAAAATAAAAATATTATTATCCTTTATTTTTAATTAATTACATTTTATTTTTTACTTTTAAAATTTTTTTTGTTAAAAAATATATTTTTCTTTTTTTTTTTTTGACAAATTTAAAAAAAAAAATAAAAAACTTGAAAATAAAAATTAAAAAATTAAAAAAATATTTTTATTTTTTATTTTCAAATTTATCAAAAATATGAAAATAAATTTTTATTTATACTAAAAATTTTAAGAAAATATAATTTAATTTCTTCTTAAATTATTTTTAAAATAAAAATAACAAATAAAAAATATTTTTATTTTTAAATTTATTAAAAAATATGAAAATAAATTTTTTAATCTTAAAAAATATTTTTTAAAGTAAAAATAGAATATAATTAATTAAAAATAAATAGTAAATATATTTCTATATTTTTATTATCATTATTAACTATTTTAGAATTGATTAACAATAAAATTAGACGGAAATAATACTAGTATAATAGAACATTTATTAAAAAAAATTAATATATTTTTAAAAAATCAAAAAAATTTAATGTATTAAATCATTATATAAAAAAAATAATAATTAATTATTTATATATTTTATATAACATTTTAATGTAGGTTATATCTAATTAAAAAGATAATATATTTTTTATATATTATATAAAATAAAAATATATTTTATATACTCATATAAAATATAATTAAAATAAAAATATATTTATATAAATTCAATTTCATATAAAATAAAAAAATATGTTTCATCCTACCTAATAATTTATCCTCTATAAAAATATCAATTTATTACTTATTAGTTGTTGTCAGGATTCTTCAGCAACTGCCAGTGGTTCCCATTACTGGCAGCAAACTGCACTAGTAGACAAATACACAATATATTTATTTTTTTAAGTGAAGTTTATCATTGTTCCATCAATGGCAAATTATTTTCTAAAAAGATAAACTTAATTTTATGTAATAAATTACTTTTGAAGAGAATTAAATATGAAGTAAATAAATAGATTGGTGATGTTTTTATTATAATATCACAACCTCGAGTGATTATACACTATTTCTTTGGTTTTTTTAGAATATAAAATTTGTATGAAGTTCTATAAATTTAATTGAAAATTATGTCCATTGTATTCATAGATGTAATCCAGAGTTAATGATAATGTATTTTTCGACTCAACAATTAGTTTAAATTTAAGATCATTTTCCAATGCTTGTATTTGGTAGTTCCTTAGCTAATTAGCAAGGCATGTTACTGGGCCGTTTGGCTTTAATTTGATGGACATATTAGCATGAGCCCATATAAATTAGTCTTATTAGGATAATTATTTGAGATTATTATTAATTTCATAAAACTTTATTTGTAAATTCATTTTTAAATATAAATTAATTTAAAATTTAAAATAATTAAATCTATAAACTAAAAATAGCTAAACTAAATCCTATAAAAATAATTGATATTTTTAAATAAATTACATAATTTTAAATAAATAATAAAATATCTTTATTAACTTTAATATTTTACTCTCTTTTATCATTCTTTATAAATTTTATAGGATATTTTTAATTAAATAAAATATTAAAATGAATTCTAAAATTATATCATATTCATTTCATTTGAAATGAATTTTATATTTATTAATTAATATATTAAATATGAGAATTTATTTATAAATAAATTTTATTTATAAATTAAATAATTTTTTTATAGAATTAAATCATAAAAGAAAAAAAAACTATCTTTCAAAATCTAAATAAAATAGAAAATAATACGTGGCTAAGGAATTGGACCTATTTGAAGAAGCATATACGTGGTCAATGTACAGAGTGCCAAGTCATTGGGGGAAATTACACGTGCTATTCATATTCGTTTTCATCCTATGCACGTGTACTGTATAGACAACATAGCTAAATTTTATTGCCGTAGTTGTTCGAAATTTTACTGGTCTAAGGCAAAAATGTCAATCTCTGTGTCTAAAGCTATGCTGATATGGTCCAGGCAAAAATACCAGCTAGAGTTCCCTACACTACCACCAAGAAATCAACCTTCGATCCCACAACAATTTGCGACTGCTACTCAACATGAGGTGGCTGACCCTCCTCCACTGAGCCCCGGGCCTAACCCAGGACCTGATTTTCCTTGTCCGCCGATGCCGTCGCCTCCAGCTCCTGACATTCCAATGCCAAAACCAGGGAAGCCGCCTCCACCAATTCAACCTCCACCGGTTAATGTACCTCCTGTTCCGAGGCCAGATATTGATCCCCCTGATCTGCCAGAAATAATGCCACCGCCATCTGTACCGCCGGAAATTACCCTACCTACTGGCCCCTTTGGGTCATTTTTCTTTCTCTAGTTGTTTAATTAGTCTATAGTTTTTTTTTGTTTTGGATTATTAAACATTATCTTAATCATAATATGAGGGATTTTGGAGTTAAAATTTACGGATTAGCAGGGGAGCAGCTGACCAGTGATGAGTGAAGTTATTAATTGTTTAGATGTATTTCATGTGGTGTGCTTCTGAAGGTCTGATACATAAATATTACATGGGGCTGGTTAAATGTCGCCTAAAATATTTTATATGGTTATTTGGTGAATTAAAATTCCAATTTCTTGCATTATGGACCATTCAATTACTGACGTTATAACATATCACATATCATTTGTTGTTGAGATTATTCAACATGGGTTTATTATAAAAATAAATTATAGCATATATATATATATAATTAATCATATTAGTTTAATAGGTGAACAATAAAAAATATATTCTTACTGAATTATTTAAATTATTTCTCATTATTAAATAAAGTCAAATATAAATTATGTTAAACAACGGAAAATGCAATTGGGTATGCAAATTATATTGAAATGTATCGTTGCTAGGAAAAATTGTATTTAATGTTTGAGCACATTAATAATTAATTATAATGAGCTTTTAGTCGTTTTATCAATTAAGAGATTTTGATTTAAATTTATTAAAAAGATAAATAATCAAATTGATAATAATTAAGTTCAAGGATTTTCAGAGTAAATTAGAGGATAAAATAATGAAGAATTTAAGTACATCAGGAAATGTTTTTAGTTTTATAGATATTTAATTATGAAAAGTATTATCACTTAAATTTTAATTGTTGAATCACTTCGTTGAATTTTAAAATTTATAGATTCTCAATTAAGGATTTAAAAATAAAAATAATTTTTTAACTTAAAATTACGTATTTAAACGTCAAATAATAAAAAAAAATAATGAATTTTATAAACATCAAAATTTAATTTATTTCAGAAAACAGGAGGAAGGAAGAGTATAAACAAAAACATAAAAATTGTAGTGCAACTATTTAAAATAAAACAAACATAAGAGAAACAATAAAAATTATACAGGCAGCAAAGGGTAGAAGGAGCTGTGCTGTACCGATTAGCTGAAAAAAAAAACATATATACGTGGTCAGTTGAGGGAGTCACACACAAAGACATCAATGAAAATGAACATGCGTGTGCATGGCATACAAGTGTCCCCATTGCTTACGGGTTGAGGGGTGCTGTGTATTTTTACACGGTAATTTCTCATATGTCATATTTTAACTAGTTAAAAAATTTTATAAAATTTTTGAAAAATTATATTTTAATAATATTTGATGTAATGAATTTATTGATATATTTTTTATACTAAATAAAAATCATTTGGATATTTAAAAATATATTATAAATTTTATATATTATATTTAACGGTCTACATTTAATGCATTTATAGTATTGCAGAAAACACTCATACACACAGAAGCAGCTAGCTCTGTTTCAGTATTTAGTAGCATCAATCCTCCCTCAGGTTTGCCAAATGACCCTGTTTTTGCTAAAAATGTCCACTTCTGTCTCTTCAATCTCAATTAATCTGATGAAGAAAACAATCCCATTTTATGCCCCAAACTCTATAACTTGAAAATCACCAGAACCTCCATCTCTTTTACTTTCCTCAGCAATTCCAAATGGAAAGATCCTCAACAATTGTGTAAATGACAAAGCAAATCTTATTTCCCTTGTTGATCAGTTACTACTAGTCAATGACCAATCTACACCACCTAAAATTCCAGGCACAAATCCTCCAGAATTCCCAAAAAAGCCTGATTATTCCCCAACTTCAATTCCATCTGAGGTCCCATAATGTCCCAAAGATCCGGAAATCGAGTCTAGACCGCCTAAAACCTGAAATCATTTCGCAACCTCCAAGTATTCCGGAGGTGCCCACTCCCGGACCGATTTGTATTAAAGTTCATAGGCTCATACATAAGTGGACTTATAAATGGACAAGTACTGGAAGTCATTTATACAAAACCAATTGACTTGTGTTAAGTTCAACATTTACTCACTTATAAGTCTTTTATTTATTTTATCATTATTCGATGTAGGATATTTTTTACAACACACCCCCTTAAATGCAATCGGGTTTTGACTTGTGGCCTAATATCAACAAGCCGGTTGACACTTGCTCACAAATGGACTGGCTGATATTTCTTCTTCAATTTCGGTCCGGACTGACATTATTATCAGTCTAACAACAACAACGAGGGCTCGAACATGGATTTTAAGATCTAATCCGTTTGAGTATTAAATTCTGATATCATATTAAAGTCCATGGGCCCATACATAAATGGACAAGTGTTGGAACTCACTTACACAAAATCAATTGGCTTGTGTTAAGTCCAACACTTACTCACTTATAAGTTCTTTATTTATTTTATTATTATTCGATGTGAAATACTTTTCCTAACAGTCCGAAATACCTTGTTCCGCCGCAGCTAACTCCTCCGAATCCCCCTGACATTCCACTCCCACAGCCAGGTACTCCTCGGCCTCAGCCTACGAGGTTGCAGCCTGCCATCTCCAGATCATTCAGCCGCCATCCGATCTCCCTCCTGAAATTAAGCCACCGCCTGGGCAATATGTGTCATTTGCATCTGAAGGGTTGACTTGGACTACGAGGCCATTGATAAATTTCTTTTCTTTGTCGTGTCAGCCATAAGAGTTTCAGCTTGTTGGGTCCATTTGTGGAACTGTATGGACCTATTACGGATTTAACTTGTAGAAATTGTAGGTTCTGGTCGTGGCCCATATAATATAATGTTGTCCGAGAATTCTGAAGTAAACGACAGCCTTCCCGCTGCTAGGAATATACCAGAAGACGTGAATCGAAACCGGCATACTTTGAGAATTGGGCAGAATGACCTTGCCAGATTTATCGTTTTGAGTCTTATTATAACAAGTAGCTTACATTCGACTTGTTTCCAACAAGTCTATAGCAGATGATAAAATCATTTGTTAGTCTGCCTTTTATATAAAGCTTTGTTGGAGGATAATCCGTTTCAAAATTTATGGTTGGCAATTGGCATGTGACAAAGTGGGTATAATAATTTTGGCTTAGATTTATATTTAAAAAAATAAAAAATATTTATCTTTTAATTAATTTAATAATATTATAAAGATATATAATATCAAAATATAATTCAACCATAACTGATATTTGCTTAATAATACATTCAGGATAATAATCCATTCCTTTCTTCCAATGTTAGAAAAAAATGATACCATATATATGGATAAATTTGAATAATATGGTATTACAATAATCTTTAATCAAACTCTCGTCGTAGCAATTGAAGTCACAAACGTTCAATGTATGCTTAAATCAAAGTTTCAATTTAAAAGGCAAAATGATTTTAGCCAGATTTTTTTTTTTTTTAAAAGTACAAAAAAAAAAAAGTGTCCACGTGGCGTCTGCTTATAGAACATCTGCCTCGGTTCTGTTACTATTTCGTCGCACGTAGCTTGTTATATCACGAGAAAACGGTTACATTCCGTTAAACATCGCATCAATTTTTTACTCTCGCCCTTTCTCTTTTTTAAGAAAACAGGAAAAGATTTGAAAAATAAAATAAATAAATAATCTCCTTAATCTGCTTCAAAAATGAAAAAATAAAAATCACAGCCACAGCCACAGCCACTTCCACATCCACTTCCAGGTCTAATCTCAGTGATATAGTTTCACATTTCTCTCTTTACTCATTTTCTCTGTTTTGAAATCAAAATGGCGTCCAGGCTCCGTCCTTGCTCACGCGCAACTCCACACTCCTCTCACATCCGGAAAACCGCGAAACTTCTGTTTTCACCTTTATTGCAATCGGTGTTGACTGATAGATCGAGGAGGAGGATTTTAGGAAGCTCCAGAATTAGGGTTTCTAATGATGGGGACTCGTACATGGACATGTGGAAGAAAGCCGTTGATCGTGAGAAGAAGACCGTTGAGTTCCAAAGAATTAGTGAAAAAATATCAGGAAATGATAATGGTAATGATGCAAAGAACGATGGTGGTCAGGGAGTGGATTTGAAGAGGAAAAGCGTGGATTTCGAGAAGATTCTGGAGGTTTCTAAGGAGGAGAGGGATCGGATTCAACGAATGCAAGTAATTGATCGGGCTTCGGCAGCGATTGCGGCGGCTCGTGCTATTCTTAAGGAGAAGCGGTCTGAGAAGAATGATGCTAATAACGGAGACAATGCCAACTTCGACCGTCGAAGTGGAGGCGGAGGAATGGAAATTACACAAGGAGGTAATTGTTGTAGAATTTTAGGATTGGGAATTTGTACAGGGTTTTTAATTTTGGGATGCTGGAACTCTTGTACTTGTGACTAGACCTGCTCTTATTTGTATACTGTGTTTGCTATCATTGAAAAATAAACTTGTTGCTATTACTTCCAAAGCTTAAATTTCAAAATAACAGACAGACAGAGATAGAGGATGTGCACTTCTAATGATTTAAAATTTAGAGATAGTAGATTTCATTGAATTTGGCTATACTTCGGGGGAGGTTTAAAATCCAATTTCAGTAGTTAGAGCCAGGAAAATAGTGCTTTGATTTTCAACTGGAATTTTCCTTAGTAATTAAATTGGTTCTGTTAATGTTCCAACTCTTATTGTATGCTTGATCATGATTATTGCTGTGATACAATGTCATTCTCTTTTTCTTGGTTGGGAAGGGGGTGCTGAAGCATGAATCTGGGTGTGACAGAGTTTAAACTTGCTTAATTTGTATAAGACCACTTTATTTTCAGTAACATTTCTTAGACAGCAATTTTTGCAATGGTATGAGTTGAAGTCTTTTAGATTTTCACCTCTTTTATTATTCAGGAAAAAGGAATGGCATCTTTGTGCCTCAATGTGAAACTTCTGAAAAGGGAGTACCTGGTCCTGATTTTTGGTCATGGACACCTCCTCCTGATAGTGATAGGAAGGTAGAAGATCCTGACTTGCTGGAAGCTAAGAGGGCTTTGATATCTCCTATTTTGGCAAGCCCTGTGGCAATGAAAGAACGATGTTTGGATTTTCTAGATATTCCACTCGAGAGTAAACTTTCAGAGGCCAGCTCCAATCCTCCTATTCCTCCTCTGCAGTCACTGATGGAGGTTAAAAAAGAAGACGTCTCTGTATCCAGTATAGAGATGCCTTCTCTAAAAGAAGAAGAACATGAACTTAATCTTTTATTTTCTGCACATGCAGCAGAAACAGCTCATGTTCTTGGAACAGATGAAGTGGATGAAGCATTTTCTGGAATAGATCCAGATGGATCAAGGTGGTGGAAGGAGACAGGAATTGATAGAAGACCTGACGGTGTGATTTGCAGGTGGACAATGACCAGGGCTGTCAGTGCTGACCAAGATGTCGAGTGGCAAGAAAAGTTTTGGGAAGCTGCTGATGAGTTTGGGTATAGGGAGCTTGGTTCAGAGAAATCAGGACGAGATGCAACTGGGAATGTATGGCGTGAGTATTGGAGAGAATCAATGTGGCAGGTTAGTAGGTTTGTTTTGGTGAATTTCAAACTTCTTGCAGTCTAGATTTTGCAATAGAGGTTATTCCAATTGCACTAGTCTATCTGTTGAAATGGACATTGTACAATAAACAATATAATAATTGTAGATTGGCCCATCTGTTTTTTTGGTTAATATAGTAAATATATTTGGTTTTAAGGACTTGTGCAATGATTCACGCTTCATAATAGTCTATAATAGTTTGTCTATTAAGTGTTTTTTCAATCATTCTTTAAAAAATTCATTGTTTTATGCAGTCTCAACAGTTCAGGTCTTTGCATAAAAAAAGTTTTAAGTACTTCATACATGATAGAATATATTTGTAGCAACAGGATAGAAAAAGAAGGATTTAGCATTTTAATTTTCTAAACAAGATTTTATCTAGTGATTCGTTTCTTGGTTTGATAGGAGGAGATAATTTAATAAAGGGGAAACATTTGGGTTCTTTATGAAGAGTGTTTCAGTGTTATGTTAAAAATAGCATAATTGGCTTTTATTGCACTTGAAGTTTTTTGTCCTTTTACTTTGCTGATGAAACAACTTGTCTGTGGCATGGAGTCTTAAGAAACTTTTCGCTGGACCCAATTACACATCCCTCCTAATGTTTATTCTTGTGATACTATGTCTGCAATTATAAAATTTTTTATGCACTTGTGTACAGATTCTTAGTTTACATGAATTAAAACTGCATCGATGCTTGCAGGATTCTGGGCTTGTGCATCTTGAGAAAACAGCGGACAAGTGGGGGAAGAATGGAAAAGGTGACGAGTGGCAAGAGGAATGGTGGGAACATTATGATGCATCTAATCAAGCCGAGAAATGGGCACATAAATGGTGCACTATTGACCCAACTACACCACTTGATGCTGGTCATGCTCATGTTTGGCATGAAAGGTACTGAATGTCATATAGATTGGATAAAGATCACACTCTTCTGCTATGCTTGAGAACTTTATTTTACAAATGCAATATCATTTTTGATATGGACCTAACTAATAAAATATCCTTTTTGACACAATAGATTAGAAGTATACAGGATTCAGACGTCTTAATGCTGACTCTGGGACATTGATCTTTGATGTACTAAAGAGTATATGAGCAATTTTGAAATGCTGTTCTGTTATTTGGAACTCGCTTCTTAGTATATTCAAATGAGTTGGATGATTTTATTAGTTTTGTTTGGAATATTGCCTGCTTCCAAGGAGTCTTACATTGGTTACAGTCAGGCTCCTTCAATTTATATGCTATCGTCATTGAGTCCTTGTTTTGTCCATTTGGTAATAGAAACATCTGATGAGTATAATGTGATGGGTGCAATCACTCTGCTTCTATGCCTTGCCTGCAATGTGTTTGCTTACTATTCTGAAAAGTTGTTCTTTATTGATTCAAAACATATTTTGTTGCTAGTTTTCCAGTAAATGCAACTTATTGAAAGAAAATGGTATTTCTTAATAAACCCTCACTACTAGTTATACATGTGTATGCTCATATGTGATTCGTGTCTATGCATTTTTATTCTTGTTTTTGTTTTTGATAATTTTAGTTGATCATTGGGCAACTGTTGTAGGTGGGGTGAGAAGTACGATGGACATGGTGGCACTGTGAAATACACCGACAAATGGGCTGAGCGATGTGAGGGTGACAGTTGGACAAAGTGGGGTGACAAATGGGATGAACGTTTTGATCCAAATGGCCATGGTGTCAAGCAAGGAGAGACATGGTGGGAGGGTAAGTATGGAGAGCGGTGGAATCGCACCTGGGGCGAGCGCCACAATGGTTCCGGATGGGTTCACAAGTATGGGAAAAGCAGCAGCGGGGAGCACTGGGATACACATGTGCAGCAAGAGACATGGTATGAGAGATTCCCACATTTTGGTTTCTATCACTGCTTTGACAACTCGCTCCAGCTCCGGGGAGTTCAGAATCTTCAGATATCATCAGATAGTCATGAATCATAAATTTTGCATTTTATATGTTTCATCATCCATTCCTATCTTGGCTGTGATTAGTTTGTAGTTCCTCAGACTGAACTAGTATTTCCTAGAGAAAGAAGGAACATTTTCGTGAATATGTTGCTCTCTCATGAACTGCATCAATGTTGACTTGATGCAATTACTTCAAATATTTCTATCATATGTTTTCTAATAAATGTGATTGCAAATTAATTTCAGAAACAAATTACTCTTGTTAGTAGAACTAGCCTAGCTTCCAAATGGTTAAACCTTGATTTATGGAAACAATTCTTGCAACTTAGAAAAGGTGAGCTCTCCAATGCTGTAAGAGGGGAAGTAGTTCATAAATCACTTTGGTTTCAATTGTCAAGATGATAAAAAGAATTGAAATTATGTATGCACAAATGTTTTTAACTATAAAATAAAAGTTAGTAAGAGTTTTATTAAAAGATTAGTTCAGTCATCAAGTTAGTACTTCAATAATAAAACAATTAAAGAAAATTAAAGAAATTTAATAAAAAAATAAATTAGTTTCTCTGTCTCTGTAACAAGAAATTAAAGAGTCGAATTTGAAAAGTAAGAATTAATAAAACAATTTTATAAAGAAAACGCCTAACGCCTAAACGAGTCATGTATTAAAAATGACACTGGAGAAAAATACCATGTGTATATAGCGGTCTTATGGGTTGTATTGATATTGGCACCATTGGAGAAAGATACCATGTGTATATAGTTAACGGTTTGATTGAAGATGCATTGAATGTCCATTGCAAATCTAAAGACGACGACCTTAGGGCCCAAGCATTAGCAGTAAAAGAGAAATTTCACTTCATATTTCGTGTAAATTTGGTGCAATTTCATTTGGATTTGGGGTAATGATCGTGGTGGTGGTTCCCATATATTTTGGTACAGAGATGACCCCACTCGTACTTGTGGCTACGTGAAAAAAAGTGCACCTGGCTTGCAAGAAATAGGGGCATATACCTTAGGAATGTCACTGACAACAAGTTTATACAATTCTATGATTGGCAATGGTAATTATAGTTAGTATGGAAACAAGTTTATAGTATTAATTTACTAATGTATTGAATAATAATTAGTATGATAATTCAAGAAAGATAATAAAAATTTGAAATCTCTTGTCAAGAAAGATTTTGAGTTCAATATTATATGAGTGTTCATATAAATTCTTGATTTTAAAATTAAATAATATAAATAAATATGAATCATTTCATATATTTCTAATGGAGAAATTAGATTATTAATGTGCAACACTGGTAAATTCATTTATGTTTTTTTTTTTGGGTGTTCTAAAATTAATCTTATGAGAAAACTCAGAAATAAAACGGCGTAACATATTGCCGTTTCATGTGATTGAGAAATGTAAACAGAAGGTCTGATAAGTGATAATAACCACTACCAGGCTTTATTAGCCTCTAGCCATTAATGTGTGTGGTGTCTCTTCAACACGGGTACTCTCTTTCTCTGATTGAAAATTGAAATTTTGTCTTCCATTCTCTTCAAAGAATCCATCTTTTGACCCACCAGTTGTAAAGTAAGCCATTTAATTCAAGATTAATTCATTGTTACAAGGAAGATTGAATTGTTTTTTCCCATCACTGGATTCCAAATTGAGGGTTCTCATACTAGTTACTGGGTTTAGTTTGTTTCTGGGGCAGTATAGGCTTAGTTTATTTCTGGGTTTTCTCCCCTTTTTGATATTATGGCTGCTTCATTACTGAATGGAGCTGATAATCTGAAATTCGTTAATGGCACCCCAGCTGGGTTAGGTTTTACTGGGTCAAATTTTCATGCTAGTTGCTTCCTTAAAAAAAATCTAGTTTTTTATCATAGAAATACCCGAAGTTCAAGAATCGTGGCTCCTAGATGCAGTAATTTATCATCTTCAAGGCCAGCTTCACAGCCTAGGTTCATACAGCACAAAAAAGAGGCATTTTGGTTCTATAGGTTCTTGTCTATTGTGTATGATCATGTTATAAACCCTGGTCACTGGACTGAGGATATGAGGGATGAGGCACTTGAGCCTGCTGATCTTTATGATAGGAATATGAAAGTGGTAGATGTTGGCGGTGGTACTGGGTTTACTACTTTGGGTATTGTTAAGCATGTGGATGCAAAGAATGTTACAATTCTTGATCAGTCACCTCATCAGCTTGCCAAGGCTAAGCAGAAGGAGCCCTTGAAAGATTGCAAGATAATTGAAGGAGATGCAGAGGATCTTCCTTTCCCTACTGATTATGCAGATAGATATGTGTCTGCTGGGAGGTAATAATTTGAGGCATTTAAAATAATGTTGTTATTGAAATTTCACTAAACTTGATGACTTAATATGATTTTTGCGGCAAAGCTTGATTACTATAGGCATGAATTTTATAGAACGCCAATGGATTGGGAATTTATAATATTCTTTTTTTTTTTCCTTATTCCCATTCAGCAAAAGGAAATTATTGGTACTAAATTTTTTTGGTGTAACATGATTAAAAGAAGTTTTATATATCTGTTAGGGCCATAAAATCATAAAATTTTAAGTATTCTCATCTTTAAACATGATATTTTCTTTGATATCTTAGAGGTTGTAAATGATGGGATTTCAATTCCACATAAAATTATAGTTGTCAATTGGACTGCCAAACATGGCCTATCACTTTATCATCTAATTCTGTGATTATGTTCCTCAGCATTGAGTACTGGCCAGATCCACAGCGTGGCATCAAGGAAGCATACAGGGTACTGAAAATAGGAGGAAAAGCCTGTATTATAGGTCCTGTGTACCCAACTTTTTGGCTGTCTCGCTTTTTTGCTGATATGTGGATGCTCTTCCCTAAGGAGGAAGAGTACATTGAATGGTTTCAAAAGGCTGGGTTTAAGAATGTCAAACTGAAAAGAATTGGTCCAAAATGGTACCGTGGTGTCCGTCGGCATGGCTTGATTATGGGTTGCTCGGTGACTGGAGTTAAGCCACTATCTGGAGATTCTCCCCTGAAGGTAAAAATCTTCTTCTCTTTATATTTACGTATTTCATGTGGAATTTTTCTGGGAGAAACTACTCATTTTGTTGCTTTATGTCTTATTATTATTCAATTGCATTATCACCTATAGTTTCAGTAACATACTCAGAATGGAATTTTTCAAAGTGATCATGTAGTTAGAATCTAATCTATCAATTATTTTGATCGCTGTCCAAGAAATCCTTGATGTTGTTAGAAATGGAATTTTAGTAGATTTATGGTCTGTTCAGTTGCCTTTATGTCATTGAAGCATTTGATTTAGTAGCAGTACAGTTTAATAAGCCACTTTGCGTCTTGCATTAAGAATAGTGCTAATTCATTTGATGTTCCACTTTTACAAGTTACAAGTTACCCGCTAAAACAAACTGAGAGATTAATTTGTTTGAAACTTCTGCCTGCATTGAGAATTCCTGTGGCAATTGTAGCACCCAGAAGTCTTCGAAGTTAATGGAGGGGCATGGAAATGGCAGAACCTTATGGTATAAAAGAAAATCTGAGATAAGCTTTATTAAATTTTTCAGGTTTGAGATTTCCAAATGTGAGGAAAAATTTTTGGTGCTTTTATTTTGTGTCTGCTGAGAACTAGGATATGTAAAGTCATTTTTTCCGAAGTTGAAATTGGTGATGGAAATGTCATTTATTGAACTAGGATATGGAAATATATATATATATATATATATATATATATATATAAAGACTTTCAAAATGGGTTTCCTTTATCCATCATTAAAGTTGCATTCTGATTCCATTGAATTCCTTTCACCTTGAAATTTCTGTAAATGGTCTGTGCAATTCAAATTATCAGAACAACTTGAGATAAAAAGTTCCGGGCAAACTTTACCTTTTGTTGTTTGGATTACAACGCATCGGTTAAAGTAGTAGGCACAGGCGTAAATAAAGGACCACTGGCAAAAAAATTATCAAGCTAAAACTTTGTTCTTTGATGCATTGTCTTATTAGGGGTTTTTCTGTTTACATTAAGCCGCAAGTAGAATGAACTTCTTACGACAATTGACTTTCAATGGATTCATCTCCCTTATAATATTAATCAAATTTAAATGTCTTGGTGCAGCTTGGTCCCAAGGCAGAGGATGTAAAGAAGCCTGTGAATCCATTTATGTTCCTAATCCGGTTCATTCTTGGAGTCATTGCATCAGCATACTATGTGCTGGTTCCCATCTACATGTGGATCAAAGATCAAATTGTTCCGAAGGGCATGCCCATTTGAAATGACCAGAAGAGCATGGAAATCATGGACTGCCGTTCTTTCCTTTGTCAAAATGACTGAATACTGATTATGGATATTAGCATTGGTTAGCCAGCGTTTTTAATCTCTTTTGAAATCATCCCTACTGACTGAAGTAGGCTCGATGAGGAATCTTAACATGTATATTGATGAACATGCTTCAAGCTCTTGTTCTATGTTTGGTGTTATTGGAATGGTAGCACATAGCCTGTAACAAAGTTGACATCTAACGGCAACATTCTTTTTCAATTCTTTTGTTGCCCTTATTCGTCTGCAAGACCTTTAAATCCCATCGTCTAGTTCTTTCTTTTGATGGTGAATTTGCATCTTAATTTTCTGTTAGAACTTGGACAAGTATTAAATATTGTCTAGTGGATTTGTTCTGTTCATTTATGATGCATGTCATGAAGGGCTATGCTAGTTCAAGACGTTTTTATTGCTAATCATGAGGCAACTTCACTTCTTTTATTAAAAAAATATTTTTAACTTATTTTCATGGTGAATTAATCAATCATTAATATGATACATGTCCTTCCCCCTTTTGGTGATTTATATTTTTTTTCTCATATATTATAAATTATATATCTAATTATTGAAAAACTAAATAAATATAAATAATTTTATTTTTTTATTTGATATATAATTGCTAATTATCAAATATAAGTAATTTTTGTCTTAGTAAAAAAAAAAAGATTTTATAATTTAATGACTAAAAAGAAAAATTAATAAATAAAAAATATATGGTTTAAAATTTTTAAAATTGTGTATATTTTTTATTTGATATATAATTTCAAGCTATCATATATAATTTGTATATTCTAAGTATATATACTTTATATATGAAGCATACTCAAAAGAAAGGTTGAAAAGTTATATACTTTGTATATTCTAAGTCATTTTCTTATTTTCTGGCTGGTCAAGTGTTCTGTAAACGATAATCTTACCTTCGGATTCTCAGATTTGCAGAGCAATTTCCCCCAGTCTGTGGCTTTGGTTAATTTTTGAAGGTTCAAAGTCTAATTTGGACCATGACCCACATTGCCTGGCATACAAACCCACAAGTGAATTTTGAACCTTTATATATACATAAAGACAAGCACTCTCTCAAGTCTTTTTAAAGCTGAAACACTTGTCTAGATTTGCCTAATTCTAATATAATATTAATCTAATTAATCAGAATTCTCACTTTCATTATATTACTTTTTTATTTTTATATTTTTTATGTAATATATTATTTTTTTAAAAATATTTTAACATATAATTTTATTTTATACATAATATAATGTATAAAAAAAATAATATGATATAAAAAATATAACACATAATAAAATAAATAATTCAAATTAAAAACCAACTTGCAAATATTTATACGTATATTTATACCTTTTTAAGCTTTGAGTAGAGTATTAAGCTTTGGAAGAGCATTAAAGAGAAACCGCGTTGACAGCCAATCACACAATAATATCTATCTTTTGTTTCTTTTTTGATTCATTTATGACTCATGGTTGGCATTTCATTAATGTGCGTTAAGTACAATGGGTAATCATACAGTAATTAATTATTAATCAATGACAATTTTTCATTTTTTCTACATAATATTATATTATTTTATTTAAAGTATTTTAATATAAAATTGTATGAAATAAAAAAAAAATATTAAATGAAATAAAAAATTTAAATTGATAGTTTAGATATTTAATTTAATTTACATTTTCCACACATTTCTCTTTTAAAAGTTTTTATGGATACCCATTCAATTAAATAGCCAAAATGGGTTGTACGTGTGTGTGCGCAATCGATCTCCCCAAAGAATTGAAATTTTAGAAGATATAACATTCTGATCCCTTATAAAAAAAAAATGTTATATATGTAGTAAGAGTATTTGTACAAGATTGACAAATCATGGTTGCATGCATGTATTGGCAATAAAATTATAGGATAAGATCGAAGCAATGCCTCCTTATGAGGAGTGATATTGCTATAAATTAATGGTTAAAATAGTGTTATGATCCTATTTAATAATATATATCACTAACCACAATTTTTATATGTAAAAAATCATTATCAGAAAGTTTTTAAGTAGACACGAAAATTTTTCATCATTATTATCCAAAAATTTATAGCTCTTTTAAATAGCGATATTTATCACTATTTTCCTTATTACTATTTAAATAACAATGAATTTTAATGATTCATCACTATTTATTTATTTAACGATGAAAAAAAATTATCGTTATTATTATTTTTTATCATTAATTTTAAAAATTGAAAATTTTATTGCGATATATTCCCTCCGTTTTTTTTATCTGTCATTTAAGATTTTGTACACATATTAAAACACTTATTAATTATATTTAAAATAACTTATTTAACTTTATATATTTAATCTTATCTTAAATTAAATTATTGTATTCTAATTAAATATTATAAGAATAAAATAGAAAAAAATTGATAAATATTATTTCAGAAATTTAAAACGATAATTAAAAATAAAAATTGATGAATTTCTAAAACAACAAATAAAAAAAAATAAAGAAAATATGTTGTTAATAAAAAAAATTATTAAATATATCCTTATTTTTGAAATTTATATCACTTAGTTTAACGATAAAATTTAAATCGTTGCAATTTTACCGTTATTTTTTCTAAAAAAATCATAATTAATTAATTTCGTAATTAATCCATCTCAGATCCATTACTATTTATTTAAATATATTTCATAAATAATTTAATTCTGTTGCTATTTTGTTGTAATTTTTATATATTTGTAATATTTTTTTAAATATATTTATATATTTATATTTAATATCATTAATATTATTACAATTATAAAAAGTGTAAAATACATGTGCAATATTTATAAAATTACTATAAACATTATATGGGTAATTAAAAATATTAATATAAAATGAAATTCATCTAAAAAAAGAAAATATATATATATAAGCATAAATGCATTCTTGCATCAAATTATGATATTATAATTTAATTCCAAATTATTATATTATTATATTCTAAATTAATCTAGTTTAACCAAATAGTTTTTATTATAATTTTGTTGAACTATTTCAATAAATTTTATTCAAACAATTTATTTTCTTATAATTTCAACTCTTATTTTTATTAAATATTTTTTTTATATAATTTTATTTTATTGATTTTTCATTAAATTATTATATATTTTACGTACAATTAGTATATAATTTTTTTTTATACATATTTGTTATAATTTTATTCACAAAATTTTATTCTATTGATTTTTTTACCAAAATCGATAAATATCCAACCTATAATTCTGTAAAATAACTCAAAGTCATAACAAATTCAACACTATAACAATTTCTAAAACAAAAATGAAAAAATTAAATAAAACCAACGAAAAACTTAAATAAATCCTATCAATTACAAATGAGAAAATTAAACAATTCTAACTATTTTTAACAAATCAAAAAATAGAAAATTAAATTAAATAAATGAAAAAAAAAAATCTACCTGGAATGACCAACAAAAGACTCGGAAGTGGATTCGGCGAGCAAGTGAAGACCCAACCACAGAGAATAACTTTTTCCTGGAATGATGGCGAACGAGTGAGTGGCAGCTTCTTCCACAAACGACGAGCAACGATTTACAACTAAAAAACAAATGGTGAAAGAGAGAAATAAGAGGAAGATAGAAAAAAAAAAACCAATTACTTGAAACTCGAATGGGGATGAACTAGTGAACTAAAATGGCGGCGTAATCAACTACGAACAATGGATTTCGGAATGCATAAAGGTGGCAAGAAAACAATGAAAAAAAGAGAAAAATGAAAAGGAAAAAAAAGGAACTTCTTTTTTGATATAACCTAAAATTATTGACGAACGAATTCATCTCAATTTTTAATTATCGTTCGCTATTTGTCGAGATAAACTACAATGAGCTGAACTTATCTTCTACTTCAATGATGGATTCATGATGGACTTATCCTCACTAATTCGTCCCAATTTACACTCAGTTCCGTTGCCAAAAACTGACGTCAGACCTTTGCATCTTAAATTACTAAGTAATTGAGTTCGTCGTTCAATCAATTATAAATCCAAATCCATCTGAAATCTCTTGCAGATATGTCGTTAACACTTTTCTTTATTTTTTTCTAAAATTATACTCTGTCGTTGTCTCTTGGCATTCAGTTACTAATTAGCTACGATTTTAATTCATCGTTATTTTGAGTTTTCTTATAGTGCCTCATCTTATTAATAACTATAATTTTTTAAATTTTAGTGTGAATAATTTATTAATATTTATAAACAATAAAAATCTATTTTTTAAATTATTAAAACTTAAATTTTAAATAAAATTACAAAAATTAATTTATAATATCCATTTATTAAAAAAAATAATAGTGATCATATATACGGGAGTATAAATTAAAAAAAATTGTTGTGCACAGAGTAAACAAATCTCTTGCATCTCGTGCAAGCATCGCATCGTGCTCTTTGGGTTGAAAGACGGAGAAAAAAGAAAAGAAAAGGTCCACACCTCCCCATAGCCTCTTCTTCTACTCTTTGAATGCTCTGTCTCCTAATCCTCAAATCCTTACAGCTGTCCTTTCATTTTCTTCTATTATTTTTATTATTATTCACATCTCTATACACACACTATCTTTTTATATATATATATATATATATATACACAAAATAATAATAATAATAATTAAAAGGAATAGACAATATATAGAATGACCACGCAATATTTCTAGATTAAAATGAAAATTGAAAGGTCATAGTCCAAATTCAAAAAAGAAAAAAGAAAAAATTAGGTTTTATAATTTTGAATCTTTGATTGTATATATTATTTTTTATTTCATTTATTTTATTATATTATTTATAAAAAATATTAATTATAAAATATTTTATAAAATAAAATATTTGACGTATAAAAAAAATATATTATAAATAAATAAAAAAAAGTATTTGAAGTGAGGCTTTTGATTCTTCCTTCTCATTAGATAACGTAACACCCAATCTAGTCAAAAGCTTGATTTGACTCTTATAATATATTATTATTATTTTAAATTAATTTGCAGTATTCTATACTTTCCCTCATTGAAATTCTACATAAACCCAGCTAAGCTTGAGCTATACTCGACATATTCTTACTCTTATCTTCTCTCTCTAACCTAATTCTCTCTTTCTCTCTCTAAATTCATTCAGCAAAACAAAAAGAACAATGGCAGAAGTACTAACTGAGGAACAGATTGTTGAGTTTAAAGAAGCCTTCTGTTTGTTCGACAAGGATGGAGATGGTCTGTTCATCTAATTATTATATTTTTTTGCTTAATTATTTCTTATTTTTAATCATTCCTTTAAATTTCTATATAATTATCTGTAACAGGTTGCATTACGGTAGAGGAATTGGCCACTGTGATTAGGTCTTTGGATCAAAATCCAACTGAAGAAGAACTTCAAGACATGATTAGCGAAGTCGATGCTGATGGTAATGGCACCATTGAATTTGCAGAATTCTTAAATTTGATGGCCAAAAAAATGAAGGTATGTTCATCTTTTAACCATTAAAACACTCGATGTAACATTCATCTGATTTTTTTAATCTTCTTAAAAAATCAGGAGACAGATGCGGAGGAAGAGCTTAAAGAGGCGTTTAAAGTGTTCGACAAGGATCAGAATGGATATATATCAGCTAATGAGGTAAATTTCATTTTTCTCCACATTTTATTTATTTATTTTTAAATTTAATAACTTCAGCTCAAAACTCGAAGTTAAATTGTTTAAATTTTTGTTTCTAATGAAAATTTTTTAATATATTTTAATTAATATAATTTTTTTTTATTTTTTTCTAATAAAAAATACATATATTATTATTTTTATTTTAATAAATTAATATATACACGCAATGTTTCTTAATAATTGAATAACTGAATAATATGAAATTAATTTTTAATTTTTAAATAAAAATGAAAAATATAATTTAAAAATTTTTAAAATTATTAAAATAAAATTATTTTTATTTATATATAAATAAATTTATATAAATAATTTTTTTTAATCATATATAAATTTAATTTAAAGAATATATTCTATTTCATCTTAATAATTCCTCTAAAAATTTAAACGCAATGTATTAGTGACAACTGTTTTTTCTCTCACTTTCGTTTTTATCGAGGGTTGGCGTTCACAAAAATAAGAATATTTTATTTGAATTGTATAAATTAGGGCCACGATGTTGACATCCAAATTGTTATATGTGAAAAAAATAATCGCACAATTTAATAAAAAATAGAAATTGAGGAGACTGCTTTAACCAATAACCATGTTTTCACGAGACTATGCATTTGGGTTTAAGCATTTGATTATTATTTAATTACCTAATTAAGGGAATCTACCCAGACTATAAATAAACTATTGTAATAATTTTCTCTCTTTGTTTATTTGTAGTTGAGGCATGTTATGATCAATTTAGGGGAGAAGCTAACAGATGAAGAAGTGGAGCAGATGATTAAGGAGGCTGATTTGGATGGTGATGGTCAAGTTAATTATGATGAATTTGTTAAAATGATGATGACTGTGGGTTAAATTTTAATTATCAAAATATTGAAATTCATTGATTTTCTACTAAGTCCCCACCCACGAAATAAGTTTGTCGTCTTCAATTTGTTGTTTGTATTAATTAGTTGTTGCCTTAGATTCTAATGACTTGCCCAATGACCGAAAATTAGTAGAATGACTTGAAAAGTCACCATTTGATTTTTTCAATTATGAATTGTATTCTTTCATTTCTAATATAAAGTTATTATTTATAATCCGATGATTTGTATTATTTAATATTTTATTTTTTATTATATATATATTTTTATATATTATATTATTAATAAAAAATTATTAATTATTAAAATATTTAAAAAATAATAATGTGCTGCGTAAAAATTATATGAGACAGAAAATAAAATACTAAATAAAAATAATTTTAATTGTGTTATTTGATGATATGATGTGACATTTTTTGTTTGAATGTATAATTTAATTTAATTTATTTGATGTTTAGATCCATGCGAAAAAAAATAAATTAAATAAATTTCTTTTACTTAGATGCTAAAATGAGAATTGGGAAAATGAATTTTTATTAAAAAAAATAAATAATAGAAAATAATTATCAATTGGTAGAAAATTCATTAACAAAATCAAATAATGTGTAAAAATTTAAAGTTCGTATTTTATTTTATTTTTAAGATATATTTTTATCAATAATTTCAACTTATGGGATTATTGCATAATAAGAAGTAACTCTTCTTCATAATTCTCTTATATTTATGTATTTTAGCGTGATATTTATTAGTGAAATTTACTATTTAAGACTGTAAATTTTTATAGTTAATTTTTTTCAAGGAAAAATTCTTAATTCACAATAAGACTAATTAGATTAAATTTATTTAAAAAAATTTCTCTAATTAGACTCTTATTATTTAAAAATTATAATTATAATTTCAAATATGATTAGTCATACACATAATTAATCGTGTAACCTATGCAAAAACAAATCATCACTTTTAATATGTTTTTGTTGTTGCAAAACATCATCTTCTATTTAAATTTTGAATTGGATTATGATTATATTTAAACTATTGACTATCAAATAACAAAAATAGAAAGAATTGTCTTGGTGGAATACACATTTAATAGAGAGAACATATAATATATTTTATTTTAACCTTATAGAATTTACAATTTTCTTGATTAAATGCTTAACTTGAATAATAAAGTATTATTATCTAATTTATAATAATATGAAAATTTGTTGATTAAACATGTACTACATCAATTAGTTTTGTTTATTAAGAATAAATTAAGATTAAACTTTTAATTATTGAATTAATATTCTCCAACTCATACAAGTTATATATAATAGAGATGACAATAGGGTGGGCAATTCCCGTTCTCCGAAGGGATTTGCCTCGAACGGGGCGAAAATTCCTCGATTTGTCTTCCCATGGGGACGGGGACGGAAAATATTTTTTTCTCGTTAGTGGGGACGAGGCGGAGACCGGGAGTGTATTCCCCACCCCGTGGGGATCCCTATCACCGTTCCCATGGGAACCAATTATTATACTTGATTAATTATTATATTTATTTAATTATTTTTTGTATAAAATTATATATATAAGAAATAATTTGTTCAATAAATAATTCTTATAAGATTGTTGGAATTTATTGAAAGTACTTATTAGATTAAATTTGTTCAAGTACTCATAATTTAATGTATGCTGAATTTTTAATGTTTTATTAAAAAATATTACTAAATATTTTTGATATATTAAAATATTTATATTTTAATTATGTTTGGTTGATATTTTGTGTGTTTGAATTTATTGATATTTTCTAAATAATTTTTTTTTTTATATTTTTAGCTATTAATTATAAATTTTATAAATATAAACAAATTTAGTAATATAAAATTTAAGTAGAGAACGGGGATCCCCACGGAGATAGGGATGGAAACTAAATTATTTTCATATATGAAACGAGAACGAAGATGAAGATTCCCCCACTAAGACGGAGATGGGGATGAAGATGATTTCTCCGCTCTGTTCCATTGTCATCCCTAACATATAGATGTGAAATTTCTCCAACTTTGATTCTAATGTTAGACTTTGACCAAGAGCCAATCAATGGTCGGCCTTCACACTTTTTATTTTCCAAGAAACTTTTTCCATTTTTCTCTTCTTCCGTTTGAAAAATTCATACCTTTTAAAGTTATCCCTTTTCCCTATCATCTCAATTGCCATTCATTGATTAGGAAATTAAAGTATATTTTTTTTATTATATAATATTTAAATCTATTAAATTTGATTCGAATTCAAAATTTTATTAAAAAGAATAAATTTTTATCATTTGAATTAAAATCTTTTTCATTTATTTTACATTAATTAATTTTTATGATGACTTGTTCTTTTTATCAATTTTTTGGCCAAAGCATTCAATTTCAAGACTTGGAAATAGAAATAGAGTAGTCCAAAACTCCGCGTAGTATTTACACTGTGTACAGATATGCCACCTATGAGGATGAATTCGGCAACAAGTAAGATTTGCAAGAAGTTAAAAATGGGCTTTTAGTTACCTTTCATTTGCAAATTATATTAATTTTCTTTTATTTTATGTTAAATTAATAACAGTATCAGTTTTTAATCACTTTATTTTACTTTTAAATACGGATTAAAAAAAATTAATTAATGACATGTAAATTTTTTATCATATTCTTACTCCTTGATAATAATATTTTTTTCAATATATATTTATATTAATTATATAATTAATAAAGAGTGAAGTAGAGATTTTCTGATAAAATTAACATCCAAAAATGGGAAATGGATTAAATTTTAGGACGGAAGAAAATTGAATTATCAATTAAGTTAATTAATTTTTATGCACTGTTAATATCATTTGTTAAAATATTAATTGATTAATACAAGAATGCCAATGAAATGTTGATATGTTTCATCAAAATCATTTGAATTACAATTGAGAATTCCAATAGAATCAAATCAAAATTATTTATTCATCGTTTATAAAAAATAAAAAAAATGATATGCCAACATAATTGATTGGTGGATATTTTTTATATTAAATAAAAATTTAGTCATGCCTATGAGATTTTGATATAATTGTAAGACTAAAATTAAAATATTGAAGGCAAGTTTCACTGTGAAATAAGAAACATTGGAAATTTATTAAAGAAATTAGAATTATCAGAATTATTACTAGTAATACTCTAACCGCGTGGGATGATATTGTAAACTAAAAATCTGTAATTGACCAATTAAAAAATGTTTCTATATCCAAATAGTGATGTCCCATATTCTTGAAGGACCTAGTCAGCTTAAGTTTTAGACTTTAGAAGGCATTCCTCTATTTTCCCAAATACGCAAAGAAAGGGGGCATGGCATGACATTAGCTACCAACAAAATGACCCTATCATAATAACCCAATAATTTGACTCCTAAAACTAAAGTAGATTACCGTTCACATTTGTTCACATCAAACTAGTTTCCTCCTAAGCATAAAGCACCATAGTCTATATTCTCATATACTAAATTGAAATGTCGGTCTTAATTATATGAGAGAGCTTAAAGAATATGATATTAACGTCTTATTATGTATACTTTAAACTCATAATTTCACAGTTCTGAATACGATTTCAATTTATATAATCTTAAAGCAACATTGTATTATTTATGGAATAAATAAACATAAAATCAAAGGCAGAATAATCTTCTCCAACAAACAACCCAATAAATTATGAAGGAAAATTACATCAAGAGATTCAATTAAGAACTTACATTGAAATACAGAGCAGAGGCAGAGCTGTGCAAATTTAGAACAAGTATAGACAGAAAAGAAACAGACAAATTAATCAGTTACAGATTGAACTTGTACTCACACATTCTTGGTTTGTCTCAAATATGCTAAACCAATTAACAGGATCACAATTCCACTTCTTGAAAACTTGAATTAGAATTTAGAAAGTGAAGCCAAACAAAATAAAGTGAAAATTATGATGAAACTGTAAAAGACTGGCAGTTACCTTGTTAATTAGGATGTTTTAATTAATCACAGCTGTGCAACACATGCAATTGGTGAAAAGGCATGACCTGCGCTTGTGTTTCTCTTTACTTTTCGGAGTGATGTCCTTGGTTGCCTTCTTTGCAGAAGAATTCTTATCTTGTTTCTTTGATATAACTACAAGGTGATGAGGCTTCTTGTCATCTTTCAAGAATTCAAGAAATGGGGTTCTTGATTTCTCAGAATCACTTCTTTCAAGAGTAATAACTTTCTCTTCCACTAGCAATTCTTGATGCTTAAGTGATTCTTGACTGTATTGAGTATGCAGAAGTGAGTTTTGACGACTTACATTAGCCTGGCTTGACAAGCCTTCAATGGTATTTTTATCCTGATAAAGCAGTGGAGTTTTATCTGATTCTTCACTTCTGGCTTCTATTCTGAGATCAAGATTGAAGCTTGGAGATTTCCTCATCTCAGCATGCATGTTCAAGCCATCAAGAATTGATTCAGTGCTGAGCCTTCCCACACTTTCCGCTTTCTCACATTGTTCAGTTGATTGATTTGTTGCAGCTGATAATTTATCTTCTGTCACCATTTGTGGAACTGCTGTATTATAGTGTTGAGCTTCTTCTTGTGGTTTCTGAATTCCCCGTTGAACTGCAGAGACTATGCACCCAATGGTTGAACTTGGAGAGTTTTGCACCTTTTCTTGAATTAAGTTTTCAGAAATTGGTTCAGTGCTGAGCTTCTCTGCATTTTCTTGTGCCTCAGTACCATTCCTTGCAAAGACTGAAATTTCAACCTTTTCATGTTGCTCACTGGAATGATTTGCTGAAGCTGAAAAATTAGCTTCTATCTCCATCTGTGGACCTACTATGACATTGGGTAAAACTTCCTCCATAGGTTCCTCAATTTCTAACTCAAATGTAGAAACAAAGGTTTCTACAGGAGAGCTTGTGGCATGGAAATTGGAAGATGTTGTAGAAAAGAACTCACTGCTGCTCTTAGGATTTGACTCCAATATTGACTCATTGTTACCTTGAGCCTCCTCGGATTTCATTACAGTTTTCTGTTGGTGATCTTGTGAGTGGAAAATAGAAGCTGGGGCACATGGAGCTTCTATTTTCTCCTTTATCTCCACAATCAGCTTCTCTGCAAGTTCTCTTCCTCAGCTTTGTAATCTTCCATTTCCTCTTCATTTTTTGTGCCATTTGTGATGCTTAACTCTGCTGCAACTGTTACCAGTTCAGGAATCATCAAAACGTTTCCTATATATGCCTCAGGTAATTTGCAATCTCCTGATTCCTCTTCATAGTTTTTGCCATTTGCAACGGATGACTCTGCTGCAATTACTCTAAATACATCACAAGATTCTTCAGAAGCTATATTCTGATTGTCAAATTCCTCAACTTGGCAGTTCCCATTGCTAGCAGCAGCATCAGCAGTGTAGACCTCAGGTCTGCAATCTCCTGATTCTTCCTCATTGCCTTTTCCATGTGCAATGGAGGACTCAGCAACAAATCCTTCAAATTCACAAGCAATCATAATCTTTTCTTCAGATCCCTTGCTACGTTCTTCAGAAGCCTCATTTTGGTTGTCAGATTCCTCAACAATCTTTACCTCTTCAATGTGACAGTTTCCATTACTATTATTGCAATTAGGCCTTGTCAAAGAATCAGTTAGAGATCCGTTTGCCATGCCAATCTTGGATTCACTGGAAGGCTTATGATGATCAATCTTGTTTTCTTCATTTTCTGATTCAATTTCTATTAATATAGTCTCTTGAGCAAGAATCATGCATTTCTTTTCAGGTACAGAGACTTCTAAATGGGAAGTTAGTGAATCAGCCACCAGATTGGCCTCTAGTTGTGACTCCAAAGAATTAGTTCCATTACAATCAATCTTACTAGCAAACTCTCCATCATATCTCTCCTCAACATCCTCATTTCCAGCTTCAACTTCAAATTTCTCTTTGCTGGGCATCTCATCTTCTTGAGAAGCCATTTCTGTCATAGACAAGTCATCACTTTTCTCCCCCATATCTAGATTAGTATTGGAAACAACAATTCCTTCTAGATTATGGTGACCATTCTCTTTGCTCTTGAATGCAATACTTGATCCCAGGGCATCTTCAGCTCCTCTTAGTGAATTAGTACTATTTTCTTCTGATTGGTCAGCATGAACTTTTGTAAATTCATGTTGATCAGATTTTGGTTCTGCAGAATCTTCAGATTCTGTACCATTTGTTGAGGATATTGCAACAGAAGTTGAATTCAGAATATCCTCTTTCTCTGTTCATAGCACACCAAATAAATAAATAAAAAATCTTAGAGTGGGTTTACTTTGTTTCTATATAAATATTTCTATTATATTACTTCTACTCATTGTCAAGAATAATTCTACTTGAGGAACAGTAAGAACACAATTGACATATTTATATACTAAGGTGAATAGAAGACAATTATGCTAACCTTTTTCGAAGGAAGACTGTTTCTCAGTCTGATTATTGCTCATTTCCAAAACATTCTCTGTTGGTTTCTTGTGATATTCCAATTCCTTTAGCAAAGAAGCTGCAGTTTGAATGTCTCTATTTTCACCGCCTTTTTCAGTTAATTTCTTTTTTGAAGATTCAACAGGAGGATTAACTTCAGTCTCCTCTTGTCCTACAAAAGCATAATGCCTGAGTTAAAAATCAATCAACAACTTAACAAAACCTCATATGGAGCAACTGCAAATTAACCTGTTCCATCAGATGCCTGGTTTGGATCATTTTCTTTTTGATAATAATCTTTACTTCCAGTTGTTGGAATCACATGATTTTCTTCTTTTACATCATTAGCCTGAACAGGATTTTGTGCAAACTTTGGCTGAGCTTCAGGGTTTGTGTTGTCTTCTTCTGCATATTAGTACATTAGGATAGGAAATTCAAGAAGTAAAAGGCTAAAAATAAAGAAATGAAGCTATACCTTGAAATCTAGATGTGTTATTGTTGCCCATCTCATTTCCCATTTTTCAATTTTTTGAATCCTGAAATATAAATGAATCACCAAGATTAGCACTCACAATCATCAACAGGGCTAGTCTTTTATTAGCAGCATACAAATTAAAGGGAAATCAAATTCAACTCTGCAAGTCTGAAAAATATATACCATGATGATTAATGATGATGATGATTATTATTTTCACATGCCTTTAGCTATAAACATTTGAGGACAGCTTGATTTCTGTGAGACTGCCACTGCCAGAGTGCTGTTACTCAAAATAAAAATGACTAACTTCACTTATATTGCTTAAAGCATAAGCCTCATTTTGGGTCACTTGTCAGCCAAACGGATACATAACCTAAAAGCTGTGCCAAAATTTTATCTTTTTCATTTTTTTTTTGAAGTGTGTGCATTGACATTCTGTGATCACCAATTCTATAGTCATCAATAGGGACATTGCTAAATAATTGAAGTTCAATGCAGCCCATCATCAATGTCTTACTCTCATGATTATCCTCAATAAGTAATTTGTATAGGTGCCGCGGTTCTTCTGCAGTACTTAGATTGTGTTTTACCAAGCCCTGAAGGGCATACAAGGTGTTGAATTTTGTAGGACACTTTTTTAGCACCAAAAAACATGTCGGAAAACCTATTGCTTTTTCAAAGTTAAAATGAGTTGGTTGGTTGGTGAAAGTTTCTGGCTAATATTCAGCTAGCATGTGCGGAAATTCATGGAAAAAGGTTTCTTTATATCCGTAATTACCTCCATAAATTGGAAGTCAGCTTTCAGATTGCAATTGAAAAAGAAGAAAAAAAAGGGTCTTTAAGGACAGGACCTATATTACTAGCCATAACCAGCCCATATGATGGATAAATGTTTAAGACAATCCAAGATAGACTTTGGAAGATTAAGAGAGATGATTTAGTCCATTTTCAGCATTATCAGATCATATGGTTAAAATTAGGGCCTTCAATTATATCAATGGTTTTGCATAAGCCACATGTAGGTTTTACGCTTAAACAAATGAGTTCAAGGTTGCATATAGTTGCATAGCAGTAAATATTATACTTTTCTTTATTGGGCATAGAATAATAGTTCTGATAAGGCTTTGAACACAGGTGGGTCTGTGCCCATTCAAGATTTCTTGGTCTTAAAGATTATTATAGTTGCAGGGTAGTCACTGCCCAGGGACATATTTGTTTAAGGCTAAACACATTTTTACTATGTATTTCTTTGGAACTCAAACTCTGCCTTTCTACGACATCAAAAGTTGGCAAATTGGACCCTCTTCTTTATTTATTTTTTTAATAATTAATTGAAGGGAATACAAAGAATAATTGGTGGAAAATGGAAAGACATTGCAACTCACTTTTTATTCTTTGTTTAAGAAAAAGATTAGCCTCTGAAATGATTAGATCACACTGTATCCATCTGGAGTAGTGAAGTTTAATGGATTAATGAATGCATTAATGGAGGTGCGCCATATCACTAATAATTTTGTTATTAAAAATTATTAGTTTGTGTTTTTAATTAATAATATGTTCAAATTAGAGAATTTAATGTTTTTATATAAGAATGAGCTTTGCCATATACATACTAACTATTTTTCTATTAGGATTTTAATAAAAGAAATATCATCTCAACTGTTAAATATTTTTTTAGCACATCAGATTTTTCTTTTATATTAAAATTTGCTATAGGAAATAGACTTTCAATTAAGAAATTATTAATTTAATAGTAACTTATTTTTTTAATATTAAGAGAAAATTTTAATATTCATAAAAATTAATTCAACTATGATATCCATTTTCAAAATGTTTTCATCACTAGATTAAAGTATTATTTAACATGAATAATATTGTGGATTATTGGTGAAGTATAATAATAATTAATTATCAAACATGCACTTATAAATTAAATTTTTTTTTATGAAATTATTTGGGGTTGAGGGGAGTTGTTGTGTATGTTGTGTATTTTTACACAGCAGCCCCTCATGTTTTCCATTTTACTTATTTAAAAAATTATATATTTTGATAGTATTTTATATAATAAATTTATTGATATATTTTTTATACTAAACAAAAATCATTTGGAAAGGAAAAAATACATTAGAAATTTTATGTATTATGTTTAACGGTTTAGATTTAACGCATTTCTAATGTATTTTTTTCTGTCCAAATAATTTTTATTTAGCATAAAAAATATATCAATAGATTCATTATATAAAATACTATCAAAATATAATTTTTTAAAAATTTTATAAAATTTTTTGAATAAGTAAAATGGAGCATATGAGGGGCTGTTGTGTAAAAATACATAACAGCTCCCTCAACCCAATTATTTGATATCAAATTTGAAGCGGATGAAATTCACAATAGGCAAAACTTCATCAGAATCACCATATTAAAGGAAACGAGTTACTATTCGAACCAATATTGATACCTATAAATTAAATATTTATGTGCCTAATAAAATTGTGATTTAGATCTTATCATTTATTGAATCTTATGATTATTCAACTATTCAATTTAATGACTTTTTACCTAAAGGAATAATGATATTCTTCCCTGTAGAACAAATCCAAGAAAGAAAATAGAAAAGATTAAATTTCTCCAATTCCAAACCAAAGCATCGAATTTTTTTTTTCCTTTCCAGGAAACTTTACAATAAGTTACAAGCTGAATTATTAAAATAATTAACCTCTTATTTTTAATAGTACGAACCAAACATTTAATAAATATATTATATTAAAATAAAATAATATAAATACATACATTATTGAACTTTTGTGCTTACTCTTAAAAATATTAATAATTTATTTAGGCTTAATAAATAAACTTATCATAAATTTCTATTTTTTTATTTTGTATAAATTTTATCCTAATTTAAAATTTTAGTTATAATTATACCCTAGCGTTAAATTGAAAATAATAATAATATTTTTATTATAATCTTTTTTTTAAAAAGTCAAATTTGATTTTAAAATTTATTATATTATACTATCAAATTAATTTTAAAATTTTGATAGAAATTAAGTGAATAATTTAATTTTATAAATTCGAAAATACTAATAATCAAATCAATGATTTAATCAATCAAATTTACAAAATTAAAGAGTTCACTTAACTTCAATTAAAATTTAAACTTAAGTATAATAAGTTTAAGGATCAATTTGATATTTTGGCATTTTAATTAATAATTTTTTAGGATAAAATTGCAATTAAATTTCGAGATTAAAATAAAATTAATACAAATAAAGAATAAGATAGAATTATAAAAACGCATAAAATTTAAAATAAATTTATCTATTAAACAGTTTATTTATATTATAATATCATATTTGCAATTTAATTTATTTTTGTTATTGTAACTGAAAATTTATTTTTATTGGTTATTAAATATGTAAAACACTAAAATTTTATTTAATTTAATTGTTTATAGCCGTTATTAGTTATTAATTGTTAATCAGTGACTGCATATCTCACAATTGCGATATTTAATATTGATTGCCCACAGCAAAGATAGAACCTATGTGAAGTTATCATCAACTATTTTGTGAGGGCGGTATCTTTCTTTTCTATTTTTTTTTATATAATTTATCGTTCAATTGTTTCTTAAGAAACAAAAGGAGAAAAAATATATAATAAAATTATCTTACGAAGACTTGGATTTGGCATTGTTAGTTGAACCATAAAGAATTCCAAGTTGCAGTTTCATGTTTCCTATCATAAAAGAAATTGGTAAGTTTCAATGTATGGATGACCAAATTAAGTTGATAATATGTCATCAAAGACTCAAAGTACCTGAAATGAAAGCAAGGGAAGGGAAGCTTGCAAAACAAGAAGATGTATATGATTCTCCAAGAAGGTGCAAAAGGTAGAATTTCAGAGATTTTCAAAGTTTCTACAATAAGTATTATTTCTCATCAGCTTTTGGTATAAGACACACGGGATCTACCATTATATAAAAACTCAAATATCATAACATCCTGACGCAACTTCAGTGATTTGGCTAAGAAAAACTGTGTCCATCAAGTCCTTTTCATTTCCACATTGAATAACATTGGCTCCTTATTACAGTAAAACATCTATAAGTTAATTCTATTAATTAAAAAATATATTAATTAATTGATAAATTAATAATTTATTAATTTAAAAAAATATTTATAATTTAATAAATAATATTTAATCAATTAAAAAATATTATAATTTATCAATTTTGTAATTAATTTAATATGAGTTAAATGAATTGAATAATAATATGTGATAAATTAAATATAAATTAATTAAATAAAAAAAATATATTATTTATTAAATATGAATTAAATAAATTAAATAAAAAATATGTGTAAATTGAATATGAATTAAATGAAGAGAAAAAATATATAAATATAATTATTTAAATTTAAATATTTTTTATATAAATTACTTCTAAAGCTCTCTTATTATTTTATAGTTGCAATGCATTTCCATTTAAAAAGTTTTCAAAAATCAATCATAACAAATGAGATACGTAAAATATTATGCGAGTATGGTAAAAAACATCCCACATGCACTCAAAAATAATTGTAACTATATTTTTCTGTTGGATTTTGTTTGAAAGTTAGTCAATATATAATATTAAATATAATCAAGTGAAATTATAGATAAGAGCGCACTCAAAGTATCAACAATATTTCATAAATTTTTATTACAATTCAATATTTCAATCCCAAAACTTTTAAATATAATAAGAAAAATTAAGGATGAGATACAACTATATTTAAATTTAAAAAAAAATGAATAACAATATACTCATATTTTAATAAAATATTATATTCTATTATATATATAATATCAATAAATTATTAATTTATAATATAAATGGAACCATATAATTAGATATGAATTTTTAAAAAAAGTATCATCTTATTAATTTATAAAAATTAATAATTTAGTCCACTGATCCAAGTCGAAACCGAATAAAATTATTTTATAGTAAAGATTATTAATTTATCAAATATTAATTTATAGAGATTTTACTGTATTATTTATTGAGCACTATTGATTTTCATATTATATGAAGTGTATATAATAAAATGTACTCCCTCCGTTTTTTTTTTTATCTGTCATTTAAGATTTTGCATACTTATTAAGACACTTATTAATTACATTCAAAATGACTTATTTAACCTTATATCATTAATATTATTTTAAATTAAGCTATTGTATTTTAATTAAATAATATAAGGATAAAGTAGGAAAAAATGATAAATATTATTTTGAAAACTTAAAAAAAAAATTAAAAATGTAAATGAATGAATTTCTAAATCAACAGAAAAAAAGAAGGAAGGAGTATAATATATTATAGTGGGGAATGGAAATAATTAAACAAACGAAAAAAAAAAATATTTAAATTAATATTTATAAAAAAATTAATTACATTTGAACAAACAAAAAAGAGTCTGATTTAAACAAATATTTATAATAAATTTAATTTTCTACTTGATATTTTTTAATTTGAATTTGAATTTTATTATTTATTTTTTAATTTTATTATAAATAAATTATGCCTAAATATAATAATTCATTATATAAATTTCTGTTTATATATATTATAGATATAATATAAGAAGATTTCAAATATGCTTTAGTAATCTGTATTTAATAAATACTAATGATTAATATAATTATCTATTAATTATCTAATCTATTTCTACTAATTAGATAACAATGTAATCTCAAAATATTTATCTAATTATTTTAATTTGATAAATATTTTTTTAATTATTTTAATTGAAAAGTATTTGTAATTCAAACGACTATTACTTTATGGATCTCACATTAACTTATTAACTATAACTAATTGTTTTATCTAATTAAAACAATTTGATAAATACTTATCCAATTAAAACTTATCAAATTTGATAATGTGCTATTTAATATTTTATGCTTATGACAATATTTTCCTCTTACGTGGTTATTTGACAAAACTTTTTGATATTGTCGTTAATTTTATAAATTTATTAAACTACTGATAATCAAATCAATGACTTATTCAATCAAATTTACAAAATTAAAGAGTTCACTTAACTTCAATTAAAATTTAAACTTAAGTATAATAAGTTTAAATATTAATTTGATATTTTAGCATTTTAATTAATAATTTTTTAATAATTATGATTTAGGATAAAATTGCAATTAAATTTCAAGATTAAAATAAAATTAATACAAATAAAGAATAAGATAAAATTATAAAAACGCATAAAATTTAAGATAAATTTATCTATTAAACCGCTTATTTATATTATAATATTATATTTGCAATTTAATTTATTTTTATTATTGCAATTGAAATTGAATTTTTTTTTTATTGGTCATTAGACATATAAAAGACTAAGATACTGTTTGACTTAATTATTATTAGTTGGTGACCGAATTATCTTATAAGAAAATATAGAATCAAATGTAAATTATGTGAAGTTATCATTAACTATTTTGCTGGGGCAATATTTTTCTTTTCTATTTTTTTTTTTTTATAATTTATCGTTCAGTTGTTTCTTAAGAAACAAAAGGAGAAAAAATATATAATAAAATTATCTTACGAAGACTTGGATTTGGTATTGTTAGTTGAACCATAAAGAATTCCAAGTTGCAGTTTCATGTTTCCTATCATAAAAGAAATTGGTAAGTTTCAATGTATGTATGACCAAATTAAGTGGATAATATGTCATCAAAGACTCAAAGTACCTGAAATGAAAGCAAGGGAAGGGAAGCTTGCAAAACAAGAAGATATATATGATTCTCCAAGAAGGTGCAAAAGGTAGAATTTCAGAAATTTTCAAAGTTTCTACAATAAGTATTATTTCTCATCAGCTTTTGGTATAAGACACACGGGATCTACCATTATATATGAACTCAAATGTCATAACATCCTGATGCAACTTCAGTGATTTGGCTAAGAAAAACTATATCTATGGTTTTCCATATAAAAAGTATTTCTAAATCAATCATGACATATGAAATGTATAAAATATTATATAAGTATAGTAATAAGTATTTCACATGTACTAAAAAAAATTACAACAATGTTCTTTTTTAATAGATTTCGCTTAAAAGTTAGTCAATATATAATATCAAATACAATAAAAAAAAATTAGAAATGAGAACGCACTTAAAATATTAACAACACTTTATAAATGTTTATTGTAATTCGAAAATTCAATTCCAGAACTTCTAAATACAATATAAAAAGTTAGATGTGAGATCAAACTATATTTAAATTGCAAGAAAAAATAAATAATAATAGACTCATATTTTAATAAAGTATCATAGTCTATTATATATATAATATCAATAAATTATTAATTTATAATATAAATGGAACCATGTAATTACGTATGAATTTTCAAAAAAATATTCTCTTATTAATTTTTCAAAATTATTAATTTAGTCTATTGACTCAAGTTGGAATCAGATAAAATTATTATATAATAAAAATTATTAATTTATCAAGTATTAATTTATAAAGATTTTACTGTATTATTTGTTGAGTAGTATTGATTATCATATGATATGAAGTGTATATAATAAAATGTATAATATATAAAAGTGGGGAATGGAAATATTTGAACAGACGAAAAAAAATATAATTTAAATTAATATTTATAAAAAAAATTTAATTACATTTGAAAAAAAAAAGTATGATTTAAACAAATATTTATAATAAATTTAATTTTCTACTTGATATTTTTTAATTTTATTATAAATAAATTATGCCTAAATATAATAATTCATTATATATATATATAAATTTTTGTTTATATATATTATAGATATAATATAAGAAGATTCGAAATATGCTTTCCTAATTCGCATTTAATAAATACTAATGATTAATATAATTATCTATTAATTATCTAATCTATTTATACTAATTAAATAATACTGTAATCTCAAAATATTTATCTAATTAATTTAATTTGATAAATATTTTTTAATTATTTTAATTGGAAAGTATTTGTAATTCAAACGACTATTACTTTATGGATCTCACATTAACTTATTACCCATAACTAATTGTTTTATCTAATTAAAACAATTAGATAAATACTTATCCAATTAGAACTTATCAAATCAGGTAACGTGCTATTTAATATTTTATACTTATGACAATATTTTCCGCTCAAATGGTTGTTTGACAAAATTTTTTGATACTGTTATTAATTTTTTTATTTTTAACAATTACATTAAACAAGTTTGGTCAATATAAAAAGACTTTTTTTAAAAAAAAATTATTCGATATTTGACTACTGCTGACTAATCAGAGATTCAAATTTGAAATCACTATTTAAACAGTCAGAACATCTGCTATCCAAACTAATCAAATATTAGTAGCTCCTACTTATTTAAATAAAAAAATTAAATTAAATTTTTAAAAATAATATTTAAATAAAAAAATAAATATTAATATTTATCATTAAATATATTAACAATTAATATACTAATAATTTTTATCAAACATTTATAATAATTAAAATTATTACTGACTACCAGCTAATTACTAACAACAAATAATTACTATCAATAATTAAATCAAACCGACCCTAAAACAAAAAGCAAATAGAGCTGCTTTGACATTCATTCACCGTTATGTCATGATATCCATTTTTTTTTTTTATATTTAATAGTTTTCTTGGGACTTTTTGTGTCTTAAAGATTATTAACTCTATAAGATATGGTATGTTATAATATTAATGACATATTACAAATTATTTATTTAGTAATCTGTTGATTATAAACTTTAATTATTCATGAGTCGATATCAAGAATGAAGGATTTTTATAATTTTCTATGAATTTTTTATGGCATTTTTAATATTTTATTTTAATGTTGAGTTATGTAATAGTAATGTATCGAATTTAAATTGAAAAAGTTTAATGAATTTTATATGTTAATTATTTATAATTTTAATATCTCTATTTATGATAATTTTAATATTGAAGAGTGTTGAAATTTTTTTCTAAAATATTACATAGGAGATAAACTATTTAACATATTTTTAATTATTTTTGTGTGAATTTTTTTTTTTTTTTAATTAGTAAACTATCTCTATGTCACTCACTTTTTTCTCATTTTTCTCCTAACTGCCATGCCATATATGTGGCAACTCGATTGGGTATTTTCTATATACATTACATATATTTTAATTTTATAATTTTTAGGTCTTATTTGGTATATTTTAAAATTATAATTTAAAATAAAATAAAATAAATAAATTTATTATTTATATTAGTGATTATATTGCTCATAGATTTATTAAAATTTGTTTGACTAAGCTTTTCTAAATCTTTTAGGCCTATAAATATGAAAATAAATAGTAAAATTGTTAAAACAATCAAAATTCTAAACATCCTCTGTATATTATATCATTACTAATTTGAATTTCCCTGTCCAATAAATGGATCAGATGATGTCTTCGCTGGCAAGAAATAATATAAACGCTTCAGATTCTGAAATCAAGGCGGCGTGTCTTGCCGAAATTTTTTATGCATATTACTTAATTTCCTGCTCTTGTTCAGGTACTTTCCTTGCCGATTCGCTGCCATGTCGGTATAGAAGAAAGGAACTAACTTATAAGAAGAAAGGAACTTAGCGTCCCAAATTTCATTGTAGCTTGTGATTATTCAATCTAAATTAGCTCTTAGTATTTCCCTAAAAAAAAAATAAAGATAAAAATCCTTTTTTCTTCAACTCTTTCTTTTTTTTATCTGTTTAGTCCCTTGAAACATACAACCAAAAAAAAAAAAAAATGTCAATAGTTTTGCATGAGCGCATTGAGTACGTGCTTGATGTGCCCTCTACTATAATTAGCCAGCCCAATAAAAGATGGCATTTGGCCTTTCTCGCCATCTACTGTTCCAGAGCCATATCAAAGAAAAAAACCACCAAAATTCCCCACTCTTCATCTTTCATTGCAGTTAATATTAAGCCTGACAACAGCACCTTCAAGATCAATCAAACAACTCTCACGCAGCTTGTAAAAGACAAAAATTACAAGCAGCTTCAAGATTTAGGTGGTGTTTCTGGTGTTGCTTCTGCTATTGAATCTCACTTACAAGGTGGCATCTATGGTAATGTTGAGGACATTGCTCGTCGTCAACAAGCATTTGGCTCCAACACATATAAGAAACCACCGACTAAGAGTTTTTTTCATTTTGTAGCAGAAGCTTTTAAAGATCTTACCATTGCAATTCTTTTAGGCTGTGCAGCTCTTTCTCTTGGCTTTGGGATCAAAGAGCATGGTCTAAAGGAAGGGTGGTACGATGGAGGCAGTATATTTGTCGCTGTATTTCTCGTCATCGCTGTCTCTGCTGTAAGCAATTACAGGCAAAATAGACAATTTGATAAGTTGTCTAAAGTCAGCAACAATATCCAAATTGATGTTGTAAGACATGGTCGGCGACAACAGGTTTCAATTTTTGAACTTGTTGTTGGAGATGTGGTTTGTTTAAAGATCGGAGACCAAGTCCCAACTGATGGATTGTTCATAGATGGGCATTCCTTGCAAATAGATGAATCCAGTATGACAGGGGAAAGTGACCATGTAGAAGTTAATGGAGACCAAAATCCATTTTTGTCCTCTGGCACCAAGGTTGCTGATGGCTATGGTAGCATGCTTGTTACATCTGTTGGCATGAATACCACATGGGGAGAAATGATGAGCCATATCAGCCGCGATACGAATGAACAAACACCATTACAGGCAAGGCTCAATATGCTCACCTCATCAATAGGGAAGGTTGGTCTGGCTGTTGCTTTCCTTGTTCTTGTAGTCTTGTTGGTTCGTTACTTCACTGGGAATACACAAGATGAGAATGGAGTAAGGGAGTTCAATGGCAGCAAGACAAAGGCTGATGATATAGTGAATGCTGTGGTGGGAATTGTAGCAGCTGCAGTCACAATTGTTGTAGTTGCAATCCCAGAAGGTCTACCATTGGCTGTCACACTCACTCTAGCTTACTCTATGAAGAGAATGATGGCTGATCAAGCAATGGTGAGAAAGCTCTCTGCTTGTGAGACAATGGGCTCTGCTACCACAATCTGTACGGATAAAACAGGTACTCTTACAATGAACCTCATGAAGGTAACAAAGTTTTTTCTAGGCCAAGAATCAATGGAACAGAGTACCTCTTCTTCAATTTCCCCACAAGTTCTTGAATTGGTCAAACAAGGAGTTGCCCTCAATACAACAGGAAGTGCCTACAGGGTCAATCCAGAATCTGAGTTTGAGTTTTCAGGTAGTCCTACGGAAAAAGCAATTCTTTCTTGGGCCATACTGGATTTGAAAATGGATATGGAGGAACAGAAGCAGAGTTGCAGCATTCTCTATGTTGAAGCCTTCAACTCACAGAAGAAAAGGAGTGGAGTTTTGATAAGGAAGAAGCTTGACAACACAATCCATGTGCACTGGAAGGGAGCTGCAGAGATGATACTAGCAATGTGCTCGAGTTACTATGATGCTTCCGGAATAACGAAAGATCTGGATAATCATCAAAGGACTGTCTTCAAGCAAATTATTCAAGGTATGGCAGCGAACAGCCTTCGTTGCATCGCATTTGCACATACACATATATCAGAAGAACAGTCTGAAGATGGAAAAGAAGAGAAGAAGCTCAAAGAGAATGGCTTGACCCTATTAGGACTTGTGGGTATCAAGGATCCATGTCGGCCAGGAGTGAAGAAAGCTGTGGATGATTGCCAGTATGCTGGAGTGAACATCAAAATGATCACAGGTGACAATGTCTTCACTGCAAGAGCTATAGCCCTTGAGTGTGGAATACTCAAGCCTGGTCAGGATATGTTCAACGGATCTGTTGTAGAAGGAGAAGACTTTCGCAACTACACACCTGAGGAAAGAATGGAGAAAGTTGATAAAATATGCGTGATGGCAAGATCTTCCCCTTTTGACAAACTTCTCATGGTGCAGTGTCTAAAACAAAAGGGTCATGTGGTGGCTGTCACTGGTGATGGAACTAATGATGCACCAGCATTGAAAGAAGCAGATATTGGGCTGTCCATGGGGATCCAGGGCACTGAAGTTGCCAAGGAAAGCTCAGATATTGTAATTTTGGATGATAATTTTGCATCTGTGGCTACAGTTCTGAGGTGGGGAAGATGTGTTTACACCAACATACAGAAATTTATCCAGTTCCAACTCACCGTCAATGTTGCTGCACTTGTGATCAATTTTGTGGCAGCAATTTCAGCTGGTGAAGTCCCATTGACAGCAGTCCAGCTACTGTGGGTGAATTTGATAATGGACACGCTTGGTGCTCTTGCTCTGTCAACAGAACAACCGACCAAAGAGCTCATGGATAAACCACCCGTGGGTAGAACTGAGCCACTTATCACCAACATTATGTGGAGGAATTTATTAGCCCAAGCTTTGTATCAGATCATTGTCCTCTTGACACTACAATTCAAGGGAGAAGCCATCTTTGGTGTTACCAAGAAGGTAAATGACACCTTGATCTTCAACATTTTTGTCCTCTGCCAAGTGTTTAATGAATTCAATGCAAGGAAGCTCGAGAAGAAGAATGTTTTCAAGGGGATACACAAGAACAAGTTGTTCTTGGGGATCATTGGCGTAACCATTATCCTTCAGGTGTTGATGGTGGAGTTTCTAAAGAAGTTTGCAGACACAGAGAGGTTGAACTGGGGTCAATGGGGTGTTTGCATTGGAGTGGCAGCTCTTTCTTGGCCAATTGGTTGGGTTGTCAAGTGCATTCCTGTTCCCAAAAATCCAATTTTCAGCTATCTCAATTGGGGAAATAAATGCTCAAAAAAACGAAGTAAGAATTCAGAAACATCGGTGATTTATTTATTTATTTTTCTCTTATGATAAATAAAAATACAGTTTCCTATTTGTACCTAAAGAAATTAGATAATTATTCATTGGATAGATTTATGAGATTCTTTCAGTAGATATATTGTATTCTTGATCAATTTAATTCTTGCCATACAGTAATTATGACTTCTGTAGAAACTTGTTACATCAATAAAGAGTTTATTTTTCTCAACATAAATAGTGGTGCAGTTATTATGTAATGCGATTTTTCATAATGCAAGTATTAAAAAAATTGACAATGGGATATGGAATAATTCGGTGACTGAGTGATCAAAACAGAGGCATAGTTCATCAGTCATGTGACTCGTATTTACTTTTCAGTCTTCAAATGAATTAAAAATTTAAAGACGTTTACAAGTGAAAGAAATGTATATTTATGAGAATCAATAGGGTAGAGTTGAATATTTTGATTTTGTAGCAGAATCAAGAAATTTCACTATTTAACAGACCTACAAAATTGCTTTGAAACAAGTAGAATGTATAATATAATTCAGAACCACGTATGCAACATTTGCTTTCCCTCAAGCAGCAAATAAAGAAGAAAGTTTCAATTGCTACCGCTTATAGAATCAGTTTAAAGGCAGAGTGAATTCCAACTTGAATTCAAACATAAAACTTGTAGTGTCATTGAAGAGCCATATATCTTTTTTCAGAAATCCGTAGAAGTATCTATGCTGTTCCTTATACCAATTAGACAATAATATAAACTTGTGACTAAAAACATGCCAGAGATGGGCAAAAATGAGCACTCTTGAATCAGGAAACTAATAGTTGATCATATCCAGGTTACAAATATGTTAAAAAGAAAAAAAAATGCAAGAAATTAATCAAATAAATCAGTTTTGGAACCAAAAATTAATAAGAAATTCATTTATTGAAGACATCATCAAATGAAATTGAAAATCATTAAATCAACAGACCCCTTCTGGTGATGATCTCAAATTACATTGCAAAGCAATCTGCAGATTGAATCTAGAAAAACAAAGCTAATTTTCATTTGCAACCTGATGATAGAACACGAAAAAGATATGCGAGTCTCAAAATTGTGACGCATCCGAAATACATTATCAAACACTAAAACCATGGGCATGGAAGCGAAATCAATCATAAAATGAGAATTACCAAAACAATGCGAAAAGAATGCAATTATTAGGAAATAAAAAATTACCCAGAAAATGAAATCAATCAAAAAGCAATTTTTTAAAATGATGAAGTTCCTATCAATGTTGTAGGAAATCTAGTAACACTTGCATGTATTTGTATAATATCGAATCAGTTTCTAACCGTAACACTTGCCTTGAAATGCAGGTGATAATGAATTCGAATTTCGAATTGTTGCCTTCCCTTCATTTAAGCAAAAGTTCTTTAGTGTGCCTAAAATTGATATTGAAGGTTTAACAAACTCTGAACATACAGAATTTCTTGGCTTGGGCTCCATAAATGACTATTTTATTGGGTTTAGACAAACTTAGCCGACTATTATTTTCGGGGTTGGTTTTTCTTGCCAGTTTGTAACCTCAGAGGGCCCAGAAAAGGATCAATTGAGTCCTTAATTCTTGTTGTAGTATTGTCCCAATTATTGTCGAGTTTGAGTGGTGATTCCAATGACGACGAAGTTTAAAGTCTAGTTATTTCGTAACATATAAAAGAAAAAAGCTTTAGGAAAAAAAATCAAAAAGTTGAAAAACGAAACAAAATTAAAAATTTGATTCCGATTACACTAGGATTCTGATTTCAAAGTATACCGAACAAGAGTTAAGGATTATCCATGCTAATTTGCATGTCTGTTAAAATTAAATCTTTTCTTAGTGCGAATTTAATAATGCATTCTCAAAGTGATGCAAAGAATGGAATCAGAAGAAGTAATGTAGATGTTTCCAATCGACAAATGGCCTTTGGTTCAAACACATATGAAAAGCCGCCTGCAAAGAGCTCATTTCACTCTCTGTTAATGACCTTCAAAGATCCCATGATCATCCTCGTGATTGTGCGTGGTGCCATTTCTCTTGGGTTTTGCATTAGAAGGCACTGTCTGAAAGAAGGATGAAGTGATCAAGGTAGCATATTTCTGGCTGTTTCTGTAGTCATAATTACATCTTCTATCAGTAACTTCTGGCCTAACATACAATTCAACAAGTTATCTCAAATCAGTTGCAGTATCAAGGTGGGTGTTGTCAGGAATGGATGGAGGCAGCAGATCCCAGTCGATCAAATTGTTGTAGGAGATGTTGTCTGCTTAAAGAGTTGACGATAAAATTCCTGCTGATGGGTTCTTACACGGCCATCCATTATTAGTCGATAGATCAAGCCTGACAATGAACTCTGACCTCGAAGTCGAAGAGGTTAATGATCAGAATCCATTTCTGCATTCAGCCTCTATGGTTGTTGATGGCTATTCCCAAATGCTTGTGACATCAGTTGGCATGAACACATCGTGGGGAAAGATCATCAGCGAGAAATGCAAAGATTCACAGGAGCACACTTGCCACACCAGCTTGGCGGAATAACCTCAGTTACCAGCAAAGTTGGAGTGGTGGTAGCTTTATTGGTTTTTGTGTTTTGGTAGGTTCAATACTTCTCGGGGAAAAAAAAAAAAAATAGTTCATTCATCTCCACAACGTGTGAATCAAATTTTTTTATTTATAATATGAAAAACCAAGGTTGTTTGATGAGCAAAATGAGATCTCTGTAAAAGGCTTTCACATTCTACTAGACTTCTTTAATTTCTTTATCTAATTCCATTCTTGATTTTTTAGTTAGCATTGTGATTAAGCAATGCAATTATTTTTGTTTTTCAAGGAGTGGAATTTGAGCTTGTGCAGTTCAATGAGCTTAATATAATTATTGGTTTTGGCTTTTGGGCGTACATCATTTTCAGATTTAGATTTTGATTAAGGTGGAGAAATAGTTTTGGGGAGAAGAAGAGATCAGTTGAGGAAAAACACAGGCTGTTTGATGAGCAAAATAAAATTCTGAAGAAAATGCTTTACCATGCAATAAGTAAGAAAAGGTACCCTTTTTTCTTTAATTTCTTTATACGATTAATTAGCTTTGTAAATAAGTAAAACAGCTGCAAGTCCTGAATTCCTGATTAGGAGTTAATAAGTGAATGAATGCTCCATCAGTTGTTTCAGTAATTCAGTTGTTAAGTATCTTTCATCTCTATGTTTGTTTTACTAAACCATTAGAATGTCTTGAAACATGAGTTTAACTATGTTTTAACTTGGATTGAGTGTGCCATTTATACTTGACAGTGTGACTTCATCTCAGTAAAAAGAGATTCCTCGACTGCCGTTCAAGTTTATCCCAATGCAATATGGTTTCTGAAAACTAAAAACTACTCGCAGGAGATAATATATATATATATATATATATATATATATATATATATACACTCAACAATCATCTGTCCTTTAAACAAGCGAAGCACAACACCATTCAAGGAGCCCACATTAGAGCACGAAGCACCAAAGGCCAAACCTTGCCACAATGAGCAAACCTACTTGCAGATCGAGGCAGAGTTTTGTTTGACTGTACCAGTACCTATTTTATTAGAGATCTGGACAGAGAATATTTACAACAACGTAGCTTGCCCCACAAAATAGAGATAAACAGGCTTTAAGGTTTCTCCCAATCAGATTGCATTACATTATGAGACAGTGATTCCATCTAAACTGGAACTGGTTCAGGGATTTTGCTATTGTCAGCCAAAGACAAACTGTCGTAGTATTCAACCAACACTTTCCAGCCACCAGGGCACATAAATCCATCTGGAGGGTTCTCTTTGTTCTTAGCAAGTGTTCGCATCTGTAAAATGCAAGGAAGCCTTATATGCAATGAACATGAACATAAATAAAAAAATGCAATCATTTTGCTGATCCTTGGTCTTAATATCATCTTTTTCAGAAGTTATGCAATTCTTAGTTAAGCAGTGCTTACCTTGGTGCCTGATATGAAGAGGAAATCTTGGGATCTTGTAGGATCAAAGAATGCCATTTTACCCTGAGTCTTATCATATGCAGCGACCTGCAATGGAATCCAGTTAATAATCACTTTCTATTAAGGAAGTAAGTGCAATATCAAAGAGTATTTATTAAAGCTGAAAGATTCATGTACCTTGAAAGGAAGGATGTTTAGCCGCTCCAATCCAGGAGCCATGCTCAACACCTTCTTCCCATGGTCAGCATCATATAAATCTCTTTTCTCAACTGGATGACTCATTCCAGCTGGATCCCTCCCAACAATGTAAAAATTAGCTCCAGCATTGATCCGAGCTTTTGCATGCCACTGCACCTCAGTTGGACCAGCATAGTGCATGGGAGATGGGAATATAGAGACAACAGTTGTCTCAGGATCAAGTACACCATCTTCAAGGACCTGAAAACACACATCATTAACAAAGTCAGTACTGGCATCTCTGCACAAGTTCACACAGATTTATGATAGAAACATCTGAAACCACAATACTGTACAAATTGTGAAAAACAAACACAAGCGTTACTATCTCTTTGCACAATTTACAAGAATATCCCATTAGGAAATAGGCCTTATAGAGAGACATATGCTGATAAATAAAGGATTAAAACACTGACCTTCTCATGTTGCTTCATTCGCCAACTGAGTGGAACATCATCTGCCTTTGTATAGCCTCCCAATGGATGAAGCAAAAGGACAGGATTCTTATAACCCATCTCAAGAAGCCGCCTACGAGTATCTGTCATTAATAAAGCATGGCCATTGTGCACAGGATTTCTGAGCTGAAAAGCAAAGACAGCATCTGCATTGCGCTTAATGAATTCCTCGCGGAGTTCTGCAGGTGATAACCGAAAACGATCCAGACCATCATGGTACTTGATTGGTTCGATAACCTCTAAGTCCCCTCCAATCAGCCAGTTCCCAGACTTGGTTATCGTTTCCTCAACATATGGAAGACCGGGGGCAGTAGTTCCCCATGTTCTTGCTATCCGTTCTTCTTTGGGATGCTTGTAGATCTCAATACTGAAACAAACAAGTACATGTTAGAATTTGAAGTTATTGAATAGCACAAATAACTTGGCATAATCTATGACCTAGTGTAATAGCTTCCCAAGAGAGGAAAAAATTATAATGACATGCAGACACATTCTAAGAATCATCAAATTTGTTGGACTTTGCTGAGCACAAATGATAATGGCTACATGCCAAAATGTCAAATGGCTATTCTGACATAGTATGCTAGCAATTAGTATGTTGGCTTGTTGAACAGGCATCAACGTTGTAACTACAACTTCAGAATGAATAGCAGTGCAGATGCTTATAAAAATAGAGCTGCACTTCCCATATCTAACACCAAATGCAAAATGTGGTTCCAGGAGTATGCCCTTCAGCTAATTTTTTCAAACACCTCCAAATAACAAGACTGGATATCTTTCAACAAGAAATTGCAGTATAATGTCCAAAAGCTCCAAACACAACAAATAATGGTTAAAAGGGAAGATGAACTTGGCAGAACTCAAGATGCAAAACTTATATCCTTGGCAGAGTAACCAAACCACCAAACAAGAGAGAGCTACATGGCAGTGAACAGATATTTACACATAATTATGCTTTTTTTGTAAGGACAGAGATCATTGGGAGAAAAAGACAAGGAGCAAAACAGGGAGACTCGGAAATAATTTGAACAGTAAAACATAATTTCATATTTTTTAAGACCAACTCAACTCAAAGCTGAAGAGAAAATTGAGAGGAAAAAGTAAATAAAAATCATTTGATAATCCTTATGAAAATGGAGGGAAAAAAGTAAATAGAAATCATATGACAATCCTTATAATTAGAACACTTGCTAGTTTCTAGAAATTCTTCAAAAATTTTATTGCAAGGTCAAAGCTTCACCAAACATTTTACATTTAAGGCACTTGAGAAGAGCACAAGCATAATTGAAATTGACACAGAAACACAGTGAAGGGAGTCATAATCTAAGCAAACAATAATTGAGCCTCAATTAATCACGTCAATGGGCAAATAATAAAAAATTGAATTAATTTACTTAAACGGTGTTTGAAATCAACACGCACAGAACTCTAACTTCTAATATAATCTTATATCTTTATAATATAATATGCTCTCTTGCAAAATTCCCAAAATCCCTGGTAGCACGCAAAGATTACATTAAATCCAAACCCTTTTTGTTTCCCCTATAGCCATTATCATTTTTTTTCTTTCTAAATGAATAAATAATTGTAACAGAACTCAAATAATATTTTGCATAGACTCTGTACTAAGAAAAAATCAACTTTCTTTTTACCTGAGAAATATAAAGCTAAAAAAATTCCATATTTCAACCCTCACATCTGCACCTAGCAGTAAAATCCATATTATTCAACTGAAATCGACAGAAAACTAATTTCAGGGATAGTAAACGAAAAAAGCATCTAAATAAAGAACATCAAACGCCTATAATCACTACCAACATAAAATCTCAAATTTCTTAAGCTAAATTGCAATTTCAATCAACGCAGCTCAAACATGAGAATTAGATATAATTTTAACGATAACCTTTTACAATGCAAAAAGACAGAGAGAAACAGATCGTCAAAATTTGTTAACTTACTCATTCAAAATCGCAATCGTATTATCGTCAGAATCAACGAGAGCGACCCTTTTCGACTCACCGATCTTTTGCTTTTGCAAATCATCGATAGCCAGCACAATCGGCACCGACATATTAACAACCGACCCGTCTTCAAGACGGATAGCATTAAAATGAAGAGTTTGGAGGAACTCGGATTCTCTCATGAATCCACCGAGTGGACTGGCCCACCCTTCGCTTAACACATGAACCCATTGCAAATCAATCTTTGTCAACGTAATCTTTGGCAATGAAATCGCATCTTTCCTTTTAACATCCTTCTGAGACTTGTCGACGAAGAGTTCAACCAGTTTGCCACCATCAGGTTCGATCAACCCGGCTCGAATCCGGACCATCCTTTTGGGATGAAGTTTGGGAGTGAAGGATAATTTCAGAGGAGGAACGAAATGGACATTGAATGATTTGGGGAGAGAATGAGAAAAGGAAGGAGTTTTGATGAAAAGGTTAGAGACAGAAGCCATAGATGGAGAACCAGAAGCAAAGGCTCTCCCGTTATTGCTTTGATTTTGGGAGTTTAATAATGGGAAGAAAGAGTACTTGCGGAAATAATTAGAGAACGTTTATCGGATGGAGCTGTGAGTGCGAATTGAAGAAAGTGATAGAAATTGAATTTTTATAACTAAGAAGTGAGAGTTGGTGTAAAATTGGTAATTTTAGAGGATGAATCTGGACACTTTCTTTCTTTCTTTCTTGTAATTGTCTGCGGCATTTCTGTGTTTTTGTAATTGGAGCACCCCATTAAGCCTTTCAAACTTAAAACATAGATAACCAAAACTGCCCTTTTAGAGGACATTTTCTTGACAACAAGGCCGACATTCGCTTTCACGGCCATTGGACACTTCTAATTTATAAATTTTTTTTCTTAATTTTTAATCATAAGATTGTGAAATTTCATCATTGTGATTTCTATTTTTATAGGAAACTTAAATCTATTATTCTGTGTAACCATACATTACAATTAAGTTATGTTTATAAATATTATTATTAATATTAAAAATATATATAAATAAAATATACCTATATCATGTTTCCTCACCATTAAATATATTTGTATTAAATTTAAATTTAAAAAATATTAAATTTTTCGAAAAAAAAACTCATTTGATTATTCATTTAAACTCTTACTCCTTTTTTATTTTAATTTTATATTTAATTTTATACGAATTAATTGACATATTAATAAATTTAAATATAAACACTAACTGAAAATTTTTTATTATTAGTATTTCTAATGTATTGTTACATAAAATTTATAGGTAATTTATCTTAAAATATATATCATATGATGTTCTTATTTCATTTCTCAAAAATAAAAATAATATTAATGAGCTTATTAATATTATAATCATGATTGAATTATAATTATTTTTAACTATCTTTAACATTATAATACTATAATTTTGAACCCCAAACAATTTATTTGTTAATACAAATTCTGAAGATTAAATTTTATCAATATTAAATACACTTTGCAATTGTTTAAAAGAATTAAAAAATAAATAAATATATAAAATGCAAAATTATTTAGCTTAAACTCTTGAAAGAATTATAGGGTTAATATTGTCATATTACAACAAGAATAAGCTTGGCTTATTATAATATAAATGGTAGTGCTCAAATCCAAGCCTCCTCTAAGCTTCCAAGAATCTTCTTTTATTTGAATTCAAAGATGCACACCAAAAAGCAATATTTATAAATATAAAAAAGGACCAAAATTTGACTTTTGTTTCAAATGTACACCTCTTGTCTAAACTGAACCCTGCCTATTTTCAGGTCAGATTCAAATCCATCCTTTTGGAGGTATGAAAGGCAAAATTTTCCATGGTAACCTTTGTTTTTTAAGGATAGAAAAATAGTTGTCTTTATTGAAAGAACAAATAGGGAAAAATAAAAGGGCATCAAATTCAAGTGTTTAATTTAATTAATTAATTAATTAACTAAAGGAATGAATATATCCTGCCATTAGTGCTAATCCAACATGGCCTTAGGCAGAAAAAGGCAATAGTGTTCCAAAAAAATAATTTACAAATAGCAATAATATATTATTTTAGATAAGTGGCAAGATTTTCATTTTTTTTTTCATGGAATGACCACTATTAAAAAAAAAAATTATCAACAATAATAATTTTTAAATAAATTTATTTTAGTGAATTTTTTAACTACTTCTCTACCAAAATATAAGTCCTATAAATCTCAGTATTAATATATATATAATTTATTATCAATATATTTATTTTTCTTCTTATATAAAGTTTATTTTTTTATTAAAAGAAATTCAAATTCTATAAAGGATTTTTTAGACTTAACTAAATAAAATGTATTTGATGTTGGTCAAAGTTCAATTATAGTTATTTTATCTTATCTTTTTATTTTTAATTCTAGTTTTGAGAGTTTGTCATAATTTTAAATAATTTTAAAAATTTAAATAAAATTAAAAAATATTATTTTTTAATTTTAATATTTAAAAAATATAAAATGTTGTTAATAGTAATTATATCTAAAATTGACCTAAAATTAAAATTTAAGAAATCAATTGAATAAAAAAAAATCAGACAATATATTTTAAAAAAATATATATTTTTAAAAAAATAACAAAAAATAAGAAAATTTTTTATTTTTACTGTTGTAAAAATATTTTTAAAAAAATATTATATACCTAAAAAAATTGTCAAAAATATGACATATAACAATAAAAATAAAAAAATCTTATATAATGTAATTTTCTCTAAAAAAAAAATTTAATCCCAAATTGCATCCCCCAAGTTTACGTTGAGGCCGTTGAGCTTTAATTTTCGCAGGCTAGTTTCTTATTCACTTTGTAGGCTAATTTACAACCAGATTTTTATGTGGGCTAGTAAAAACCCATTTATAAGTCCACCTAGAATTTGGATTATAAAAATGGATAGGTAACATTTAAATAGAATCCAATGGATCCAGATTGGCCTAACCCAATTATTCTAACTTGATTCCTGTCACAATCTAACTGATTGTCATGATTTTCTATTTGATTCAATAAATTACATGTTTTAATTTTTCAAAATATTTCATATTTTCTAGTGGCATATCTAATTTCTTAATTGTGAGCCGCGATATAAAAAATTTTAAATAAATTTAGAGTACAAATTTTTTTTTTTTTTAAAAGTATTTTTTAATATACATTAAAAGCTTCTCAAAAATTTTAAAGGGAATTGCACCCACTCTTTTTCCTCTTTTATTTTCTTTCTTTTGTATGGATATGAAGAAACTGAATCTAAATTTATTTTTTAAATCATATTTATATTTATCATTATGTAATGTTTTAGTGTGATTAAATGGTTTAATTTAAGTAATAAGGAGTTTTGGCTATTTGAGTTAGGGATGGCAATGGGGCGGGGGAACCATCCCCATCCTCACCCCCACCCCCGCCTTAGTGGGGAATCCCCATCTTCGTCCATGTTTCATGTACGGGGATAATTTAGTCTTCATCCCCATCTCCGTGGGAATCCCCATTCTCTATGGGGATCCCTGTTTCCCGCTTAAATTTTGTATTACTAAATTTGTTTATATTTATAAAATTCATAAATAATAGCTAAAAATATAAAAAAAATTATTTAGAAAATATTAATAAATTCAAACACACAAAACATTAACCAAACATAATTAAAATATAAATATTTTAATACATAAAAAAATTCAGTAATATTTTTTAATAAAACATTAAAAATTCAGCATATATTAAATTATGAGTACTTGAACAAATTTAATCTAATAAATGCTTTCAATAAACTCTAACAATCTCATAAAAATTATTTATTGAACAAATTATTCCTTATATATATATATGTGTGTGTGTTATTAATTAATATAATTTTATATAAAGAATAATTAAATAAATATAATAATTAATCAAGTATAATAACGGATCCCCACGGGGACGGAGATGGGGATCCCCACAGGGTGGAGAATACACTCCCCGTCCCCGTCCCCGCCCCGTTCCCGCTAATGGGGAAAAAATATTTCCCATCCCCGTCCCCATGGGAAGACAAATCGGAAAATTTCCACCCCGTTCGGAACAAATTCCCACGGAGAACGGGGATACCCTACCCCATTGTCATCCCTAATTTAAGTAAAGTTTTGAGTTCGAATTCTCTAATCAATAATTAAATGGGTGACTTATTTAAAATAAGTGTAATATTTCATAAATTTTTTTTTTTTAATATTAATTATTAATATTATAATTATTATAAAAATAATTTAATCACGTTAAATTTTAATAGTAAGCAGGGAACTAAAGACAAGAAATTTGAAACCTTAAATTGAAAAGAAATTATCAAATATGATGTGATATTATGAACATGTACGTTCATTTATTTTACACTAAAAAGATTCATTAAAATTCTCAATCAAAAGATGAAGATAAAATAATTAAGTAGGGCACATGTATTTCTAGATATACCAGTCAAGGAAAGTAAGAAGACGATAATGTTGGGTCTTTAACACATCAACTTCCACTTTGATCTTTATGTCCAAACAAAAAAGATTATGTACCTTTTCTTTATCTTCAAATAATAATTTTTGAAAAAGTGATGACCATCCCTTTCTTTTCCAAAACGATATTTAAAATAAATAAAACTTAATAAAAATGAAAATGAATACCAAAGCAACACATGTAATTTTGACGGAAATGATGTGACCAATTTTTAACTTTGTTGTTGATAAAAAAAAATATTTTTTTATTAATTAGTTCAGTAGCTATTAATTTTTATTAATCTAAATTTGATTTGAATGGAATTTATAAAAAAATAAATTTCTCATATATTTATTTTATTTATTGATAAAATTTAAATTTAATACTTTATTAAAAGTAATAAATTCTTATAACTCCAACTATAATAATAATTAGTAAAAAATACTTGCTCTTGAGGAAGATTACATGCTTTGAATTAGCCGATATACTGCTATCAAGTGAATAAAAAATGGTATCGTTACAGTATATACAGATAAGTCAAGGAAGTTGTATTTTGAACACTGAATATCGGTCAAAAGCAAAAACTGGCTAGCAAAACCGCAGGAAAAAAAAAAGTACACTTCGGCTAGTAGCCCATGTAACTGTTCGGACTGGTAGTCGGGAGGGAGCTGGTCAGATTGCATGGGCCCCTACCAAAAGGTATTCATTACCCCACGGTTTTTAAGATTTCTGTCGGGCCCAATCAAACAACTACAAGACAAAATATTTTTCATTTTATTTTTTATCTTTTTATAAGTCATAATCCGATTTAATTAATTTAAAAAATTATTATTAAATTAAATTAATATTTTTAAATTAAAAAATTTTCAAATCAAATTATTATTATAATCAAATTGTTAGTTTGATTTAAATTTAATTTAATTGAAATATTTTCGATTTATCGATTTTAAATTAATTTTTTTTTTATAAATTGACATTATTTTTTTATAAATTTAAAAAAATATATAAATAAAATATCGATAATAAAAAAATTTAATATTATATAATTCAAAATTTATTTATTCTTAACGCACTCAAAATTTATATTTTTTTTAAGAATTAATTTTTTTTATTTATATTTAATTAATTTTCATTGAGAGTCTTTTTTAAAATTTTAAATTTATATTAGAGTAAAAAAATATCTAATTATATATAAAATAAAATAAAATATATTTAATTATAATAATAAAATATATATATATATATAATTTCAGTTTAATTCGATTTAAAATCGAAAGAAAAAATTACTCAAAATATAAATCAAATCAAAATTTTAATTTATTTTAATTTTTAAAATAAATCAAATTAATTAAAATATTAAACTATTAATTTCAATTTGATTTCGATTGCATCTATTTCACTTTCAACTCCCTACAAATGACTATAGCCTACTTCCCTTTTTCATTAACACCCACCTTATCATAATATTGAATAGAAAAATCACTTACGAACTAATTGATGGTAAAAACATATTCATCTAATTGTTTAGTTAAAGTTTATGCTTCCTATAAAGCAATTCATTATGTGTAATATTAAATATTTACTTTACTGATTCAATTAAATTTCTTAAATTGAAATAAAAGATTGATAGTAATTAAAATTTTATAAAAAAAGAAAATCTCTCTTAATAATATTTTTTATGGGTTATTTATATTAAATGAGATAGTAATTAATATATTATTTTTTAATTTTTTTAAAAAAATAACTCAAATCGGTAAAATATTAAATTATCTTTTAATTTAATAATATCAAAATTATTTTTAGCATTGTAAAAAAAATATATGAAATTAAAAATAAAAAATGGATAGATTAAAATTTACTTAGCAAATAAATTACTTTTATTAATTGGATAGAAAGGGCCTTTGTATTTTTCATTATTTATTTTCAACAAAAAAGGTAAGCTTTAGGAGATGATTAAAGTAGGGATATAAAGTACTTTGGTGTTTTCTGAATTCTGACGGTTATGCTTTTGGGTGAACGATAAAAGGTATATTGGTCGCCTTTGATGGGGACGTATGTGTAGTGTGTACATTTGCTCACAGATGCAAAGCAGAGTGTGTGTCAAAAGGATAAAACTTTTGCCATCAATATTATAATGACAAAACGACAAACATACTTAAAGGTTCTGCCGTTTGATTATTATTATTTTTTTTTTTCAGGAAGACGACATAAAACCCTAATTGCAGATCCAATTGTCTAACTCCGCATTTAGTTTTCCTATGTTTAAAAAATTTAAGAAGAAAAGGTTTCCATGGTAAAAAAATAAAAACTATTGATTTTCAAAGATTGTGATTCAATCTTTTGTTGGGTAGCATCATTTTAATTTGTTTGGGATGCTTTATTATGGATTTCTAAATGATTAAATTGGATTTGCAAAATCAAAGCAAGTGTATGTTTTGCTTTTAGTAAGATTGTTGCTTCTTTATTATTTTATTTTTATTTTGTTTATTTCCAAAGTCCTAAATATTTAAATAAAGATAATTTCATTTTTTTTAACATATCTTTAGTACGTGTATTTAAAAATTATTTTTCATGTTTTGGTCTTAAAATTAAACTTCAATTAAAAAAATTAATAGTCAAACTTATTTTACCATCCATACATTAATAATGTATATGACATTATTAACTAATTACTTGATTATTAAATTTTTTATTAGGATCGAGTCCATTGAATTTAAGAGATATACATAATAAATTTTAGTGAGAGATATACTCTTGAGTTTGACATCAGTTATCAACCTAAAAAATAATAAATTTATATGTCATTTTCATTTATATTTCCTTTCTTAATCTTTTCTATTCTCATACTTGAAATCTAAATATTTTTATACATAATGAATTAATTATTATAACTCTTACGATAATGAATTCAGCTACAAAGAAAATAAAATTTTGTCCGCTTTATCCTTTTAGATACATAAAACTCAAATTTAAATATTTTTAATTTTAGTTACATTGAAAATTATTAAGATATAAGATATTCTAATTTCATTAGACTATTAACTTAAATAAATAAAATTTTAAAATTTTATTCACTTATCTTTTTTTAAAAAAATAAAAAAGAAAAGGAGTATTCAACTGATAAAAAAATAAGGGAAACGATTTTTCCTTCCTCTCTTCTCCAAAGTACCACCAAACAGTCACAGTGCAAAGTAAAAAAAGAGGAAAAGAGTACTGAAAAGTGAAAGTGCCAAACAACGAAACTTTTGGTAATAATTAGCTTTAGCACCAAAATGGGATCTATTTTTAGCCTGCATTTTGGACTGATTTCGGCAAATAATTAGACCCTTTCGATACCTATTTTTCCTTTTTACATCACCAGCTGGGACCTCTGCCTCTGGCCCAAAGTTGCTAACTAACAATACTACTAAGACTGGGCCTTGCATAGAGCTATTATATCATGCATGTGCCTCATCATGTTCTCAACCTTCAGTAATTTTGTTTGGACCCTACTAACTACACGTGGCAAAATAATTGTAACCCTGATTTCTGATTGTTGGCAAATTATAATGAGCTTTTGATTCAGTATTGATTTAGTAATATTAAAGCATGTCTTTAAAATTACAAGATCTTAAATATAATCACAATCATAACTATATTTGTTAGAACAGAAGCAATAAAATTAATTTTGGATAAAAAATTAAATTTAAATGGATAAAGTGAAACAAAATTTATAAGTTAATGATATTTTTAATTAATTTTAGGTAAGTTAATAATTAATTTTGTGTAAAAAAAAAAAATTTAAATAAATCAAATAAAATTATTTTTATAAATTAATGAGTTTTTTTTTTTTTTTTTTTGGTGACTTAAGCCCACCTGAATTCTTATAGGATTCCATCCCTATGCTAAAATAATATATATATTATGAATGATTTATTTAAATTTAGTGAAAATTAATTTTTTATATTTATCCCTCAGAATAATAATAATTGTTAAAAATAAAAAAAATTTTACAAATTTATCAATGATAATAATTATATATCTTTTTCATGTAATTCTTGATAAAATAAAGTATATATTTTTCATTTCAAAAGTGAAAAAGAAAAAAAATAAAAAAGACTGTTATTAAATAATTCATGCATGGACTTTCGCCATTTTCATCCATTTCTATTATATAGAGGAAAAAATAAAAAATAAAATACTATTATAAGAAACGAAAAATTCACCCTAAAGATGTGAATAAAGCTAGGTCTTTACCATGTACTTTTGGCAGCCCTCTTTGGCCTTTATTCTTTAGGCTTTAGCCCTAAACCAACTTTGATGGATTAGACGATGGCTCTCTCTAATTGCTAAAAATGGCAGATGCCTGTCTGTGGCATCAGCTTTCACTGTTTATATTGCTTGGTGGCATGGGGATGGCACATATGCGTTTTTCTTTTATCTTAGCAATATCTAAAGCCATTATACGTAACTTGTTTTTAGTGGTGGGTTTTGAGTTAACAATTGCTAGTCAAAATTTCAAATATGTTCACTTAACAAGAGACAAAAAGATATATGGAGATTAATTAGTGTAGTACCCATTTGAATTTTGCTTCCTAAATAGATAAATATTATTAAAATATATTGATTTGTTCAAGACTTATCTTTATGTGCAACTGCAAAGCACTTTAGAATTAAGATTAAGAGGAAAGTTTTAAGTACTCAACACCAGTGCATGCAAAAGTTAGTTTAATTTTTTTTAAGTACGGGGGAGTATATGGGAATTTAACTTAAGTTTATGTTCGGGTCATATATATATTTATCATTAAATTAAATTAAAACAATGGTAGCTAGTGATATAATTTTTTTTTTTACCATAATATCAAATAACTCTGTTACCAAATCTATATTCTCTTTTATATATATATATATATATATATATATATATATATATATATATA
>CANXYC011599488.1:0-40731 GCA_948193065.1 Aleurites moluccanus
TCTCACTCCTCTTCTATAGGTTTCAAGTGATAGTGTAGTTCGTGAGGGAGCTAATATAGAAGACCGAACTTCTTGATTCATTCCTCTAAGAAGTCTCCATTGTAATTATTTTGATATATATTTATTCATTGAATTGTATTACAGTACTGTATGTATTGGGAGTATATTCTAGAGCTCCGTAGTTAGTTATTGAGGATGACATTATTTTGATGTATGAACCGTTATATTTTGGTTGCCCTTGTTCCTTAGTGATATGGGATGTATCTTTTGATCAGTAAGAAACAAGAGGAAATTATGAAATGATGATTATTGAATGATGTTTATATTTGACATGAATGTGTAGTATAAATGGGATTCAAGATATGAGAGTTCTACGGGTTTATGGTAGCCTTAAACTTATCATTGCCTTAGAACCGTCGCACCACTGGAGTCGGAGTGTGATATGTATAATGAATTATTTTCAAGTTCCTTTTATCACCAATAATTTGTTGGTATATTTTCTTAAATTTATAATAAAATAATGACAGTTTATAAAAAAAAATTAGTTTAAAACCGACAAACTGAAAGTGATCAAATAGAATCAAACCAAATCAAACCGATAGTTTGGCTATAATGATGATTTGATTTAATTTGAAACTTTTTCGAATTTAAAGGATTGATTGAATTTAATAAAAATCTCTAAACCGATTAAATCAAACCGATGTCACCCTTAATTTTTTTAATTCTTCTAATTTAATGTCTTTTAACATTCAACGTAGATAAGTTTAAAGTATAACAATATAATTTCATATGTGTTTTAATAATCATCAAACTAATTCGATATAGTTTTGGGGTTAATAGTATACAAGTGAGATGAAATTTTATGTGTAATGTATGATAATATTATCGTTTCATTAATTACAAAGGATAGGGTGAAATGTATTAAGATTTTTGGAGTATATTAATCATTTCCTTATTAAGATGCTCAAACATTATCACATTTGTGTTACTAACGATGTTATAGAATTTGGCCCATTTAAATTAACGGAAGATATCTTAAAGGGATAATTACTGTGAGATATTTATATTTTATCATATTATATTAAAAAAAATTTATATTTTTAAAATTATATTAAAAAGTATTTGCATTTTATTTTCATTAAAATTTAAGATCCTTCTGTTAAAATTTCATTAAATTTATATACAAAATTTATAATACCCTTTATTTTCATTCTAATTTTCATTTAAATGCTAACAATCTCAATCACACTAAAATCAAACCACACCACCACCACCACCAAATTTAATACATCTTTGAGGTGCTTGACAGTCTTGTTTAGTCAAGCAATTGGAGCAACTACGTCATTTTTCACTGCCATTTTTGCTTTCTTGATTGCTTGCAAGAAGGAATCTGCTGAGGTATATTTTGTCCTTTTGTCTGTGATTTTAGGAATTATTTTGGCTAGTAATAATGAACATTTATTTCATTTATTTAGGTTCTTGGTTTGTATTGGTTCTACTGCTGGGCGGGCTTTGAAATTTGTGGTTCAAGGGATTTTATTAACCAAATACATGAGTGTCCTAACTCTGCAAATGCTAGGGAATGCCAAGGCTGCGGTGGCAGCAGTTGTTTCGGTCTTGATCTTTAGAAATCCGGTGACTGTGATGGGAATGACAGGATTTGCGGTTACAATCATGGGTGTGATGCTTTACAGCAGGGCAAATGTCAAGATCCACTTTTGGATCGCAATGATCCTAGAGCACACAAAGATTTAAAATTATCGGAAACCCATAAAACACATGAATAATTCAATTATTAATCATTATTTATTAATATTTAAATCACATTTATTACTTATAAATTTTACAAAAAACTTGTTAGAGTTTTCTTGATAATTTTAACCTTAATCTCGACTCAAAACTGGGTCTCTCAAAAATTACACAATCTACACGAAAAATTATTTTATACTCTCAATAATTTGCCAACCTTATACCCTCAACTTCACAGTTCAACAGTCATACATAACACTTCTAAATCTTTTTCAAAATATGAAAATTTTATTTTATCATTTACCTCTGTCACTTTTTTTATCACTTTATTATCATTGACATTTTCAATCATTATGCATTACACATTACATTTTAAATATCACTGTAACATTAAATATTACACTATTCATATATCATTATAATACTCAATCATCTAATTATACACAGTATCATGGAGCTCTAAGATTTTTCACTAATAACCTTTAACAAATACAATTCTACCTCAATGTACTTGACATCCCAAGTCGGACAAGAAATTGACTTGGAATCAGCTTCCTTAAACGCATCCCTGTAAAAATTATAAACCATTAATTTGGTGAGTATAAAATACTCAGTGAACATGCATACATAATTATATATGAGATATAAGCATATGATAATAAAAGATATCAACGGTAAGCAATAAGATATAAGTTTGGAATCAATGAATAGGTAAACAATACTTGTATCATGTAGATAAGACAGATAAAGGGTATGGACTATATGTAAACATACAGTCTTCAGTCATATCAATATCACATCAGTATCAGTAAGCATAAGGTTGATCAGACCCTATGGCTAGGACCAATAACCCTTCCCAGCTAGGGCATCAGTAATCAATGTGCACATTGCCGACAATATGTATCTACTACCCTATCGGAAAGGCAGCTCTGTCAAATCCACATGTAAATAAGCCAATGGAAATCAATAACAATATCAAGTATGCATTAAGATCATTTTAGTACAATGGCTTTTGATACACGGGTTTACTTATCAATCAGTACATAAAAGGCATTTCAATATCAATATCAATAGCAATCAATGAATATGAATAGATTTCAATCTTTAGGAAGATCAAAAAATGATCAACAATAACAAACTGGCATTTAATCAAGAAGAAAACAAACTGGCATTTAATCAAGAAGAAAACATATTCATTGGGTTAACAAATCAAAACATGGGTATGCATAATAATGTATACATTACTCACCTCACTAATATCTTTACTTTCCACTCTTCACTTCTCTACTGTGATCTTCCACTTATATTCTCTTCAGTAGTCGAAACTATACATTAATTTAAACATTAACAATCAGTATTCATCTATATGTTATACATAAATCTTCAATTTAATTTAATAAATTTCCATTTAATCTTTTACTTAGGGTTTTAGCTTAACAACTCTCACTTATAAACCTCATTCTGGCAGTTCACACATTTCTGTCTCTAACTCAATCTACACTTATCCAATTGCTTCAATTTTTATTTCTAATTAAACTTAACATATAAGGTCTAACATATCCAAATTTCATATTAAACTCATTACTACACAATTTATGGTGTTAACTTAAACTTATAGTTATAACCAATCTTGCTGCCTGTATTCTGCCTACAAGTCTTATTTTGGCAAATACCGTTCCTTTGCTAATAACTTAATCCATACTTAACAAATTTCTGTAATTCCTTTTCCTATTGTAAATAAATACATAAAATTATAATATATTCAAAATTATAACATATTCAAATTTCAGAATTTTTGGATCACATAACAATTATTGGTGAATTTCCAAAGTTAAATTAATGCCCTAAAATCTTTATCCAGACATACCCAGTTTCTATATCTATAATTAATCCCATACTCATACAATTTTAAAACAATTTTACATCCATTTAGATAACACATAAATGATCATCTTTCATGTTTAACACTTTCTCTAATTCAGAATTTAAGGCCCTTATATTAATAGAAATCTATAACCTATGTTCTGTTAAATAGTTATTCCTGGCAGTCTACATTTATGATATAATATCTCATAACCACAAATTAAATTGAAAAACACTTTTACAGGAATATAGATAAGACATAAATAAACACTTTTTATGTCGAACACTTTTTCTAATTATGTCTCTATCAGTTTGTATAATAAAAACACAGTAGCATTTCAGAAAATCTAATTCCAGGTCAGTCACAGTTTTTACCCAATAACTCTTTCCTTACTTCGAATTTTACAAATTTCTTTTACATACATCTAATTAACATATTTATCTATAAATTTCATATTTTAACCATCCTCAAATTCAGTCATTAAAATTTCGGAATAACAATTATAATTTACTGCCTTAAAACAGAATTCAGAAACTATATTAACCATAACTCATTCTTTGCATTTTTAACTTAATTACCTCAATTATTTTCCAAATCAAATCTTAGAACTCTTAAATACAATCAAATAACTAAGTTAGGATGCTTTACCTTGAATTAAACACTTGAATTTCATCCTCTCTTTTCTCCATCAAATTGCTTGTATACAAGTTTCCTTCATCTTTCTTCATCACTCTTCTTTCTCCTTTATTTCTCTAGCTATTTTTTGTTGATTCTTTGGAAAAATTGAAAAACTTATTTCTTTGGTTTTCTCCCCTCAATGGTTCGGCCACTTCCTTTTACTAATAGCTATTCTTCTTCTCTTTTTTCATACACCAAAAGCCAACTTAAAAAAATGAAGAGAAAAGTAGAAGTTTTTAGAATTTGCCACATGTTTCATTCTTATTAATATAAAAGAAAAATCACTAAATAAAAATCATTTTTTTTTTTATCATGGCCGGCTATCACTTATCCACTTCTAGAAAATTTGTTTTGATTCAATTGGTGGGTCCCACATCTTTCAATTATTGCACTTTTGCCCATAATTTTTCTTATTTATATTTTTGACCCCAAAACTTTCTGTAATTTATTCGGTCTATTCTGTTTAGATTCAACCTCAAGTGTGGGGAGTGAAATACCTTATTTTAAATTGTTCTATCATTTAAAAATAGTTCTGGGTCATTTTTGGATCCCAGATAGTGGATTTTCAAAATTGCCTCCAAAATTATCTTTATTTACAATTTTGCCATTACTCTTATTTTCAGTGTTCCAAAATATTTTTTAACTCTTTATTTTCACTATAATTTCACATAAAATTAACTTATTTAATCCCCCAATTCTGGGTCAGAAATTTTTAAATTTGCCGGACTGCTATTTTTCGGACAGTGTTATCGATACCGATGATTTATGAAAAAGTATTTTATTTGTATTCCAATTGTATTTCTAAAATTATTTCCTATCATTTTAATATTTTTAAATCATAAACTGAGAATCAATTTATGCATATAAAATGGGGCTTCTAGGATATTACAGCAAAGAAGAGATCCAAGGTTACAATCCATTGAAAGACAAAATTAAAAGATTTTCTCAAGTGTTTTTATTGGAGAGAGAAGAAAGTTCTCTCTTTTCATTTGTCAAATGTGTAATCTACTGTTAAATTGGTATTTTCCCATTCTTTTGTAGTATAGTTTATGTTTATGCATAGATTTGACATTCTTTTGGATTCCTTATTTGGTATGGAAGCTATTTTGTCTTCTTTCCTTTAATGCTATGCTTGCTTCTGTCAACGAAACTCTCAACAACCCTTTTTTTTTTGCCCTCAAATATCCAAATTTCTAGGTGAGGGGTATGATCAAGACTCCTGCTTTATTTGATCCCTTTTTCGAGTTAAGATTTAATGATATAAAAAATTTTAATCCTAAAGAAGAAGGATAAAAAATGAAGTTATGTGGTGCCTTTGATATAATCTAGATGCTGAATTTAATTTTATTTGCTGTGATTTGAGAAAATTTTCTTGAATTTTAGAGTTGAATTGAGTTGGAGGAAGAAGAGGGAGAGAGAGGGAAGTATTTTGAGTATTAAAATAAAATTTTTATCAAAATTTAACTTTTTAAAATTTGATTGACGGAAATAATAGAAAAATTAGACGGGATAACCTTATATAGTTTAATGGAATTAAAATACATGAATTTTATAATATAATTTTGAAAATATAAGAAATTTTTAATATAATATGACAAAACAGAAGAATCTCATAATAATTATCTTTACCTTAAACTCCATTTTGTTAAAAAAAAAATTCTCTAATCTAAAATAATAAAACATTAAAATATAAGATATTTTTTATATACTTTTCCCTTAAAATATAAGTATTAATTGTATAACTATACATAAAATACATAACTATTAAACTTAAGAGGTTTTATTTTTTCTTTAGTTTTAACCGTACTATTAGTTAAAAAATTAATTGTTTAGTAAAAATTTAGTAATTATTATTATTGAGATGCAAAATGACTAAGAAATATTTATTTTATATATATACATATATATTATTTTCAATTTTAATGTATTATAAAAATAAAAAATATTAATTAAGAAAATTATATTTGATTTTTATATGTATTTTTATTATTTTCTTAAATTGTAAATACAATAATTGTTTCCAATATTATAAATAATATTTTAATGATTATTTGTTAAAAAAATTAAATAAAGATATCATATAAAAGTAATTTGAAATTTATTTTTAATATAAATTACTTTTATAGGAGTAATACACTATAAATATAACATCAACTACTAGCTGAAAAAAAAAAAAAAAAAAAACTCCAAAATGAAGTTGATAAAAAAAATATATCTTATTTTTTGTTTTTAAATTTTAATAATCTATAGTTTAAGTTGTAATTTTCTTATTTTATATAATATTAATAATTTTTATACATTTCAGAAATATATATATATATATATATATATATATATATATATATATATATATATATATATATATATATATATATATAATTAAAAGAAAAGAATCAAATATTATTTTACAAATATATAAAGAAATTTTAGCATTGTTATTAAGAATTTTTCTCTTATTCTAATAATTTATATTTTTCTTATAAAGAGGTTGCCCATAGGAAAAAAAAATAATAATAAGTGCGCGTATAACTGTATATATATGATAAATACTTCGGGGTTTAAAAATTACAAAAGAAAATAGAAAGAATATAATAACAAACGAAGCTAATACCGTTACATTGCACAGGCAATAGAATTAAAATTGAGAGAGAACTCTAAAAATAAAATAAAATAGCCTTTACAACAAAAATTCCATAAGCCCCCAAAACAGCACCTAGCGAAAAAAAGAAAGAGCAGACTTGAAATACTCGGCAAGAGACACTGGAAACTGAGTCAAAGTTCTCTCTCTCTCTCTCTCTCCTATCTAAAGCAATGTTTCAATCCAACTACCAGGTGACTCACTTCGTTTCTCACTATCCCTTTTCAAAAATTTTCTTTCTTTTGTTTGGTTCCCTAGAAATTTCTTCAAAGTATTTATACAATGAAAAAAATAAAAAATAAACACCAAGATTTTTCACGTCTTTAACTGCTGAGACATAATTTTTCCCTTTCACACCCCAATTTCTCTACCTTTTTCCCACATTTTTCTTGGAAATCAAACTAAGCGTTAGGGTTTCGCTTGCATGCCTTTGTTTTTATTGTTTTCGAGCTATTTCAAAGCTAAAATTTTTCTTTTGTGTTGTTTTATGCTTTAATTTCTTAGCTTGTTTTGTGAAATTGGTATCTTGGTAGTCTTGAAATGCATATAAATTAAGTTTTCTTGCATGCGATATGAAAATCTTATAAATATCCTTCAATTGGTAATTTGCTTAAATAATAATGTTATTATATGTTATTAACATTCATATTGATATTTTACAATGTGGGTTGTGAGTTATCTGTTAATATACAGTGATTGGATGGACCCATTCAGTTATTATTGGAATTTTAGCATGATTGGATTTGATTTCCCTTTTCTTTGTCTCTTGCTTGCTTTTGGTTCAGTTCGTCCTAAAGATGTATGTTTTTGATATTCGTTTTTTTTTTCATAGCCTTAACTTGAATTTGTATTTGAAAGTCATTGCAATTTTTATGTTGTTAAAAGTTCTTGGTACCACTGTGACATGGGTTAAGAATCTGCAGTGAGTAGAAATAACATATATGTTCTCATTGTTGTCAAAGAAAGTTAAACTTGTGATAAAGATTGTATGATTTTGTAAAAGAAAAGAAATGTAGCTTCATGGATTTTTTTTTTTTTTTTTAATTTTTTGCATAATTTGAATAGAATAAGAGAACTAGAAAGTTTAGAAAGTTAAGGGCCGTCACAACCTTTCATGTCATAAATCTCCTGCATCTGAATGACAAAGCCTACAAGATTTTCTTCTTCACTCAAAGCTTATTTTGTCTTCTTATAGTTAGAACGCTAGAGGTATAATAAGGGATCTTGCCTCTTTAAATTAGTCAATTTGAGTTTTTTTTTTCTTTTTTTTTTCCTTTTAGTATTTTCTTATGCCATAAAGGGATGTGTGCAGATTTGCCATGCATGACCAATTTATGCTGGGAAAATATTCACCTATTATTTTTCTAGTCATTGAGAATCATCAAGGAATTTGAGCCCGTGCATCAGAAAACTGTTTTCCTTTCTAATTTCTATGGTTTGAGATGATGTCTGCAAATACAAGGTGATTCTCTTATTTTAGCTTTCAATTTTTACAAAGAGATTGTTTCTGCAGGATTCGCCAGGACTGATGCAAGTGGATCAGAAAGAAACTAGTATTGTTCCAAGGGATGAAATACAAAATGGAGAATATATGCAGGCACAATCGATCATCTACAGTTCTAAGGTTTCTGAGTAACATAAAAAAATTTTGTTCTATTGTGTCTGTCTATGAAAAGTAATTGTTATCTTATTTTATATCTTAAGGTTATGGAGATAAAAGACATACAAAATACATAGAACATCTTATGTTTTAAGCTTATTGTTTATATGTCACCTTTTTGAAATAGTTCTACAAATTCACTTTGGAATTATGTAACCTGTGCAGAAACTTCAAGATGATCTACAAATGTTAGGAGTGAAAATCAAGCAGCATGAGAACAACGTAAAATTTCTGAAAAATCAGAAAAACAAATTAGAAGACTCCATTCTTGATTTGCAAGGTAATTTTTTTTTTCTGTACTTTCTGCTTCTCATGGGAGATAAATCCGTATTGAATTTTTTCAAAGCTAATGAAAATTCTTAAACACATGCCATTAACTTGGACGAAAGTACATCTGAGGATACAATTTACCTGTTTAACACAATGTTATAATATGATATTTTCAATTTTTCATGTGCAAGCTAAGCTACTAGTGAGCAAGTGGATTTGAACAGTAACCTATTTTCAGTTGTTGGTCACCAATTGCATTGCTTAGAACCTTTTATTTGTTGGCATTGTCTTTCTCAATGTTTTAAATTAGTTTTATTTGGTAATTAGATTTTGTATTTGATCGTTAAAGTTTCTGCCTAGTATAAACTCCAAACTATTTCCACGATAGTATGATCTCAACTTCAGGTCAACGCTATTAAATTTGAGAATATATATGTAATTCAAAACCCTATATAATTGTGGTCATTGACTCTTTGTTATCATACATAATGCATTTCATTTCTTTCTTCTTTCCAGATTTTCTGTACTGACAAGTTTTTTTTCTCAGTTATTCTTGGAAAGTATCATTCTGCAACTCCACCTAATACTGAAAATGATCAGGACTCCTCCAATCAAACTGAGGAGGAAACAGCGGAACAGATTCTACGGCATGAAAAATCTGCTGCAGGCATTCTGTGCCAGCTGAGATTGCGCCATGGCACTCATGCTTCTCATCTTACATTGACCAAGGATGTGCTTGGTATTGTTGCTACACTTGGCAAAGTAGATGATGATAACCTTAGCAGGTCAGTCAGAATTTACATGTTAAATGTTATTCATATATCACGAAATGTGGATTGTGTACTATTTTAACTTCATATTGGATGTTTATTGTGTTGTTTTACCTATGAAATAACTAAGAGTAGCATGTCATTTAATAAAATAGAATCTGTTGAATTCATTGCTGATGTAAGAAAAATGTACCTGGTTTTTAAAATAGATGCTGCATTTGAGTTCCCACAATTCCAAGAGATAGCTAACTAGTTTTCAGTCTAAATGAATGAAATGACCTCTCTACTTACTGTTTTCTTGATGGTTTATCTTAACTAAGGGGCAGCTTGATAATTTTATTGTTAGTTATCTGCACTGCTCTTTGATGTAGTTTTGCTTAGTTCATTCTTATTTGCAGGCTTCTTTCAGAGTACTTGGGAGTAGAGACCATGCTAGCAGTTGTTTGTAAGACTCATGAAGGCGTTACAGCTCTTGAAACATATGACAAGGAAGGTCATATAAATAATGGCTCTGGTCTTCAAGGCCTGGGTGCTTCTATTGGGAGGGCTTTGAGTGGTCGATTTCTTGTCATTTGTCTTGAAAATTTAAGGCATGAATCTCTTATGCTTTCTTTTGCAATCTGGAATTTTAGTTGTAAAAATTCCAAAAACAGTTCTTTTTTCCCTTTTGTAGACCTTTCTGCGGTGAATTTATGCCTGATGACCCACAAAGGAGGCTTAATCTTCTAAAGCCAAAATTGCCCAACGGGGAGTGTCCACCTGGGTTTATTGGCTTTGCCGTAAATATGATCAATGTGGATTGTTCGAACTTGTTTTATGTCACATCCAGTGGATGTGGCCTCAGGGAGACTCTATTTTATAGCCTCTTCTCTCGTCTGCAAGTTTATAAAAGTAGAGAAGACATGTTACTTGCTCTTCCTTGTATAAGTGATGGAGCCATTTCACTGGATGGGGGAATGATTAAGGCTACTGGTTTCTTTTCCCTGGGCAATAGGTAAGCGGCTTTACTGTCACTACTGAAATGACACTTTTTTTTTCCCGATTGCATCTTTTTGTTGAATTTCATTATTTCCGTGTCTTTACTATGGATTTGAACTTGGAAATATTTTTTCCAGCGTTCATGTGATTCAAAAGCTTTAAGAAAGGACGGACTTTTCAGAATCATGATAGATTATAAATTGTCCATTTCAATTAAAGTGTGCTGGGTTACCAGTAGACTTATTTAATATTCCAAATTTCAGCTCAAATAGGAAAAACTATTTTGTTGTTTTCACATACACTGTCTGGCATGTTGAGCATTAAGTTTAAATTTTTTTAATATATATATATATATAAGTTGTGTTGTGTTTATTTGTCATTGAGTATATTTTTGTTCTCAAAATTTCACGATTAGTAGGAATGATGTGGATGTAAGATTCCCAAAAGCATCTTTGGCATCAAAGCTACCTGACAACTACGGTGATATTGAGAAGCAACTAAAGGAGATGAAGTGGAAAAAAGACAAAATGATAGATGATGTTAAGCGAGAACAAGCACTATTGAATGCTGCAAAGCATAATTTTGAGAGGAAGAAAGAAGAGTTTGTGAAGTTCCTGGCTGAAAGCTCAGGATATGCAACACAGGTAGTGCCTCTAACTTATTTGATTTTATAGTGATTGACAGTTTACCATGAAAGTAACTTCTTTGCAATTTCATTTAGCATATACCAAGTTGAAAATAATAATACAATTTTATTAATAAAGCGGCATGACAAAGGGGCGGATTAGGGACGGGTTTCACTATTGCCATTCTATCCCCATATATTAAGGCTCCACCCCTTCTCCACCCCATTACCTAGTGGGTTAAGATTTTGGTATCTCATCCCCATCCTATGGGTATTGGGATCCCTAAGGGGCCCACGGAGTATGATTTTCCCATGTAAACTTATTAGACTTTTCAATTGCAAAATTATACTTTGTAAATTGATGTTCATTGATCGATCTGTTAAAATTTAAATAAAAAAATAAACATTGATCATATGGTAATAAATTTTGCTAAATTATTTAAAATATAACATTATAAGATTGGTAAGTAGCCGTTCAACAATCAAATATCTATATTTTAATGTATAATAATAAAAGTTTAAATTTTATATCATTTTTGTTTTATAAATTATTATATTATATTTTCTTTTATAAATAATCCTTTGATAACTTAACTAAGCATTTTATATTGTTATTCCTTTTTAAAATTAAATATTTTTATTAACTCATGATATTAATTAAAGAAAATATGAAAGCTTTTTAAAGTTAATAATCAACTAGATCATGGTACTTTGCTATCCCTTCAGAACCATATATTTCTTATATTTGAATCTTTTTCTTTTGCTCAACCCTGTCCCTTTGGGAGGAACTTTTCTGGTGATTAACTATGACTTCCATTTTAGGTGTACAGGTGTATGCATGAATGTATAAATTGTGTGGCTTGGCGAGACTTGAAATAAGAAAAATGTACTATTTCATGTCACCTTTAGTGGCACTATAAATGATGCTCATCCTATATATATATATATATATATATATATAATGACATTAGTGCAATTAATTTATTTTATACGCTGAAGAAAATACCATGTTTGTACATGTGTATAATTACTACCTTCCGTTGTACTGTAAAATGTTAGAAAGCAAAACGTTGAAAATGAAGGCCCGTTTGACTAGGAAAAGTTAGAAACTTTGTTTGAGGTTCTACCTTCTTAAACAAGATATCAATGTTGGGAAGCATGCTTTTTCTTAAAATCTGATATGATGACATTACTACAATTAATTTATTTTATACGCTAAGAAAATTCTGTGTTTGAACATGTATATGATTACTACCATTGTACTGTAATATGTTGAAAAGCAAAGCGTTGAAATTGAAGGCCCTTTTGACTAGGAAAAGTTAGAAACTTTGTTTGAGGTAAACCTGCTTAAACAAGATATCAATGTTGGGAAGCATTTTTTTTTTTTTCTTAAAATCAGATTTCAATGAATTTTTCTTAATCATATAGTCGTTATGTATTTCAGTATTTGTAAATAATATGATTTTCATTTATAGTCTTGATATAATGGCAGCATCAGATGTAGTCAGGCCAGGATAAATTCTATACAAGATATCCTTTAAGAGAGGAGGAACTCAAATGACTTGCTGATGCTATTGACATATAGTGGAGCTTTTCTCTAACTGTTCTTCCTTTCTGGATCTGGATGAAGAATGTCTTGCCGGAAAGGCATTAGCATGCATTTTTCAGTTACTGATAGCAATTGATTTTGCAAATTCAGTGTCCTGAAGCAGAACTTGTTTAGAAGCATTCCTCAATCGCTGATATGCTACTGGGAAGTTCTAGTACTTGATTGTCAATTGAAGATGAGATTTTGTACTAGGAAAATGTGCTGTTAGCATCAATTTATAACAAATCTTTTTCCTTTTCTGTTTTTTTTTATCCGAGATTGTATGTTCATGTCATAATCAGAGGATGATTTTGTAGTGTTCTTTCTGTATATATTATGAACTATGAATCTGTAGCTTCAATCTTTCAAATTTTCTATTCTTTTTTTTTCAATTCAAAATTTATTTGAGTTTTAATATTTTAAATGAAATTGATTATATTTGAGTTTAAATTCCATGGAATTGCTGTTGTGGTTCCAACAGCAGCTGCAAGTGAATGGCTGCAGAAACAACAGTTCAAATCCGAGTATATAGGCGTTATGATCATGGCAAGAAGGCGGCATAGGAAAGGGGGACGTAAGCATCAATTTAGGGTGTTTCTGGTTTAGTGCTGCAGTTAGTTGTGATGGCTTGAAATGAATTATACAGCGTTTGATCATTTAGAGATTAAAATTGCAATATCAGTTGAACTTGGGATTGAATTATGGAATGAGAAATAAGAATATTATTATATGGATCATATGCGAAATAAGTACAAGCAAGCCCTGATAAAGAAGAAAGATAGCGATATGATAGCTAGCAAAGAAGAAAGATTGCAATAGATAATAGCAAGCCCTGATAAAGAAGAAAGATTGCGATATGATAGCTAGCAAAGAAGAAAGATTGCAATAGATAATAGCTAGTGTAAAATTTTATTATATTTCATGATTATAAATTAACTAAAATAAAGATCGGGACATTCTTTATCTATAACGCGTTGCATCAGAGTCTGGTATAATAAAAAATAGGCAAGGGTGTTACGTATTTCTCAAAATTGATGCATCATATCGACACCTGAGCTAAATGATCAATGATTCCCACATCACATCTCATGATTATAAATTTAAGTAATATAAATGTTGGACATTCTCTACTTACGATGAGTGCATTGGAGCCCAAGTAAAACAAGAAATAGGCAAGAATGTTGGACATTTCTTGAAAGTTTATCAGCGTCCGGATATGATACTAATTGAGTAAGAGTTCCACATCATGAATGAGTATAGGTAAAGAAATTAGTCCAAATATTAATTTATAGACATACTTATAGAAAAGAAGACTAGAAAAAACAGATTGAAAAAAGAATAAAAGTTGGGGTTGGAATATTGAGTCTCTTACAAACAAGTTGATAGAATTTGTTGACACTATAAAAAGGAAAAAAGTTAATATAGATTGTATTCAAGAGACCAAATGAGTAGGAAAAAAAAAATTTAAAGGAGTGAGTAATACAAACTATAAATTGTGGTATATAGGAAATGAGAGACAATAATGGAATGCAAATTATTCTAGATAAAACACTAAAAGATACAGTGGTAACAATAAAATGAGTAGGTGATAAAATTATCCTTGTAAAGCTAGTTGTCGAAGGAAAAATAATAAATGTAGTTAGTACTTATACTTCACAAATTAGATTAGATAAATAAAGCAATCAAAAAATTTGAGAGAATATGGATGATCTTATACAAAGCATAGTAAATGAAGAGAGTATTTTCATCGGTAAGACCTAAATGGACATTCAAAAAGTGATTGACAGAGTTTATGAGAAGCGCATTGAGATTTTGACTATGGTATGACAAATTAGGAAGTTATAAGTATCATTGATTTTGTGGCTTATGATGTAATTCTAGTAAAAACTCACTTTATAAAAATGAAATATCATATAGTGACTTTTAAAAGTGAGAAAAATAGAAACTAAATTGATTTTCTTATCATAAGAAAGACAAATCATGCGATATACAAAGATTATAATACAAGGATTGTAAAGTGATCATAAAAGAGGCTTTAACAAGTCAACATAGATTGATAGTTCTGGATATCAAGATTAGGAGAAGGACAATAAGGTGTAAAAGAAGTGCGACATTTATAATAAAGTGGTGAAAATTAAATACGGCGAAACAAGTGATTAAGAATAAACTCTTCAAATTGAAAATATGGAAGTCAGCCATGGAGACCAATGCTATTTAGATAGACATGGCTTCAAAAATTTAGGAAAATGACTAGAAAGTTCTCGGAGAGTCTAAAGGATATGGCACACTCTCAAACATGGCTTCAAAAATTTAGGAAAATGACTAGAAGGTTCTCGGAGAGTCTAAAGAATATGGCACATTATCAAAGGAGAGGTAGTAGTGGAATGAGAAAGTACAAAAGGCTATGAGCCAAGCAAGAGTATGGGCTTTTGAAAAGATATATGAGAAACTTGAAATAAATGAAGGTGAAAAGGATATCTACAGGTTAGTAAGGTGAGAGAAAGAAAATATCGAAATCTCAATCAAATAAGGTGTATCAAGGATAAAGGAGAATATTTTGGTGAGACATTAAAGAAAGGAGGAGTTATTTTGATCAACTTCTCAATAATAGCCAAGATAGTAACATAGTTGACATAGACCACATGACTATATAGAAGAATGTGACATTCACTAGAAGAATTAGATTTTTAAAAGTCAAGAATATTTTGAAGAGGATGAAAGTTGGGAAAGCATGCGATCCGAATTGAATAGTAATTGAAGTGTGGAAGTGTCTGTATGATGTAGGAATAGTTTGATTAACTAGATTGATTAACAAAATCCTAACTCCAAAGAAAATACCATATGAATAGAGGAAAAATATTTTAATATTCGTTTTAAAAATAAGGGAGACATTCATAATTACTCAAACTACAAAGGGAAATAAGTTTAAGATCATACTTTGAAGTTGAAAATAGTTATAGCATGTCGATTATGTGGTGCTATATCTATCTTTGTCAACCAATTTGGGTTCATACCAAGTCAATCAACCATGAAAACAATATTTCTCATTAGAAGTTTGATGAGAAATACGATGAAAGACTTACATATGATTTTCATTGACTTGGCGAATACTTATGACAAAGTCTCAGGAGAAGTTTTATGGTGGGTATGAAAACGTAAGGGGTTATCGATTAGGTATTTACAAGTGTTGAAAAACATGTATAAAGGAGTGACTATTAATGTGCGCACAGTTGGAAGAGATTTATGAGACTTTTCTATCTCAGTTTGATTGCATCAAAAGTCTGCAGTGAGTCTTTTCCTCTTTCCTTTGGTTATGGATGAATTAATAAAGCATATAAAAGAGGAAATCCCTTGGTGTGTGATTTTGCAAATAATATTGTGCTAATAGATGAGACACATGCTGGAGTTAATAGAAAGTTAAAGTTTTAGAGGAGCACTTTAGAGTCCACGAAATTCAGGTTAAGTATAATCAAGTCAGAATATATGAATTGCAAATTTAGTGAAGATTGAAGTGAGGATACAAGGAAATTAGCTTGGATGAAGTGATATTGTTCCAAAATACCCTTTTTAAATATTTAGGCTCAATCATTTAAGGAGATGGAGGATATGAGAATAATGTTAGCCATAGGATAAAAGCTGAGTGGTTGAAATGCAGGTTTGCCACTGGAGTCCTATGTAACTGCAAGATTTCTAATAAATTGAAAGGAAAATTCTACCATATGATTGTTTAACTAGCTATGCTATATGATAATGCATGACAATGAAGAGACAACATATATCGAAGATGAGTGTTGCCGAAATGATAATGTTAAGATAGATATGGGGTCATATTAGAACGGATAAGATACGTAATAAAAATATTAGAGATAAAGTGAGAGTCACATTGATTGATTACAAGTTGGAAAAATGAATATTAAAATGGTTTGGAGATGTGAAGCGGAGACCTAAAGAGACTCTAGTTAGGAAGGTTAAGCATATCAATGATACATGAGAGAAAGAAAGAAAGTGATCATCCTAAACTAATTTGAAGGATATGAATACACTACGATTTAGAGGCAATTATAATTATAAAAAAATATTACTTAAAATCATTTACAGTGGAAATAAAGAATACATATAGCTGACTTTGATTAAATTTGGGATAAAAACTAAGTTTAGTTAATTTAAATTGAGTATATGACAATAGGTATTATCAGCTAAAAATAATATTATACACGACCATCTAGCCAAGCTCTATTAGCATCACGTAACCCCAACTCTGTCACCCCATTTTTAATTTTATGCTTTTATTTCTTGGTTTTTTAGTATTCTCTACACTTTTCAATGTGTCTCTCTATTCTTATTTTGGGGTTTTTCCTCCATCATCTTTATGATACTTCTTTTAATGTTAATTTTTATTGTTTGGAAGATTTATCAACAAGAAACTTCTGCAGAGAAATTTAACTCTGCCTACTTGAAAATTAAAAAATTTTCTACAGAAATATTTGACTTAGTCTATCCACATATTAAGAATTTTTCTAATGACCACTTTTCAACTATTTCATATAAAGATGAATCTAGCAAGTTCTCAATTATTGGCAACTCAAGTCCTATTTCGACTTGCTCAATGTTCAACAGCTCACAATCATATTTATAGCCTCTAGTGAAGCAAAAATGGACATCTAGGAAAAATAAAATATATTTTCTAGAAAATTATTTCAAGAAAATAAAAAATTATAATTTGGTATTTAATTATAAAAATTTTCTAAATGAAAAATTTGCAAATAATTTTTAAAATTTTCCAAAACTAAACTATATTATAACAAATTAATTTATTATGTTTTCCACTCTCCTTTATCATTTTCTTAGTGATTCAGGCCTTTTTTAACTATGAAATTCAGATAAATAAGCTATGAAATTCGCTCTATTAAGCTTTAAGCATAACATCTCATGCAATTCAACAATAATGCATCATTATTGACGGTTTTAGAACTTTTTTATGAACTTTATTTCTCAAGCATCTCACATATAGCTTTCCAAATACTGTTTTCTTACAACTATTCATCCAATTTTCCACATCCACAAACTTAATGAGCTAAATTTATGCTTCACCATGTTCTATTCTCAAGGTATCAAGGTAAGATTTTGAACGAAGTTCGCGAGAAAATAATCCCTTAAAAAACTCCTGAACTGTCACTCTGTTAAACAATGCTGGTGTTTGCTCATTAATCAAGCTGGGGGCAGGACTTATTTCACCATCATACCTTGGCGAGTGGAAAGAGGCAATTGAGAGTCTTTCCTGTTGGGAGTTCACAGTCGCCCGATGAAGAATGCTACGATATTCACCATTAGTTATGATCTGCAATATAATGTACAACAATATTATTAGCCAAGTCATTGAACTTTCTTCTATCAAAAACTCAGAAGGCAATAGATAGGATTCATCTTTAACATTCATATTTTTTGTGCTTGTATCTTATGTCATATAGATTGTCTCAATTAAGTCGAAATTATGTGCTTAGCTTCAATACTAAACCATTTGTTACCTCTAAAATGTCTCCAATGTTGACAACAAAGGCATTTGGGAGAGGCTTGATGGGAATCCACTTCCCATCCTTCTTAATTTGGAGACCCTCAACATCATTAACTTGTAGGAGAATGGTGAGACCCGTGCCATCTGAATGAGGGGTAAGGCCAATGACCTGATCTGGTTGAGGACATGGTGGATAATAGTTCATCCTCATTGTTTGCCTTATACCTTCAATGAATAAATCTCTCATTTCCTCGGCTCTAATATTCAGAACTTTTGCTATCTGCTCAAGGATAGCTACAGCTAAATTTTTTACTTCTGATGAGTAACTCTCCAATGTTTCTCTGCATAAATGAAGAAAAAAGTCCCACACAAATTAAAATACTTAACTGAAATGTCCTGCAAGAACTCGCGAACAACATGAATATACAACCAAAAAAGAGAGAGACAGAGAGAGAGAGAGAGAGAGAGAGAGAGAGGAAAGATGACCTGAAAGGAAGAGGGAGCTTTGGAAGTAAATGAGGCTTTCTCAAATGAACTGGTTGAGTAACCAGAAAGAAAAGATCACCCCAATCAAGCTTTTGCTCCTCAGATACAACAAATGCCTGTCCAAATCCCTCAACTTCTCCTGGATACTGCCAGAATTTTTTCTTCTCCTCCATTGGGAGCTTGAAAAACTCCTGAACTTGTCTCTTCATTTTCTCTAACAACGAATTGCTCACTCCATGATTTACCAACTGTGATAGTTCGCAAATTAAATAAAGCATGTAGAAAAACAAAGGCTAGATAGCTAAAACATCTGAAATTATATGTAAAATTAGGTAGCTGGATAGATCTTAATTTTGAGAATTGAAGAACCTTTTGGAAAATAAAAATTCATCATAATTATATTTTGTATGTAAAATCAACAAATTTCCATCAAGATTATTATTCGACTAAAGAGGTAACTCTAACTACTCATCACATTTCTTAGCAAAGATTGTACAAAATAGATTTTCTGAACTATTATTCATTTATTATTATTAATATTATCAAAAGAAGAAGAAAAGAGAGAGAGTGAGTGTGTGTATACCTGGAAGAAACCCCATTCTTTGCAAGCAAAGTGGAGCTTAGCCAATTCAGAATCTATGGATTGTTGATCATGTAATCTCTGCAAATCTATAACAGGAACCTCAGGTAATGAACCATCTTCAGTGGCAGCAATAATGGCATGGTCTTGATCAGAGCGTATATATCTTGGAGGGACAGTAACCAAAGGCTCCTTAGCCAATTCTTGAACACAAGGCACCAGCAGAGAGCTTCCAATACTGCTACCTTTTGATGCCATGATATTGCTGCTGCCAAGCCCTTCCCAGCAGAGGATAATTATAAAAAAGATTAAATGGTGAGTCGGTGTGCGTTGTGAATTGAATTCAATGGTCAATATAATTGGACAATTTTTCAATCGCTAGCCCCTAATTTCCACCTTTCTAGAATTTTGGAGGTTTTCCATCTTACGTTAATTGTGTTTGACTTTGGCGATCGTGTTGAAAGTTGTTAGATGCCTACAATCTATGCTACTTTATATATAATTCCAACACTTTCTCATTTACCAAACACTACAGCATTCTTTCACATATAAATTTCACAAAAATAAGTTTCATATGCCTAACTTGTCTCCCGTTCGGCTTATAGAATAACTCTCAGAAGATTAAAAGAATCAAACTTTCTAGAGGATGATATAAAAATAAGTTCAAAGATTTATGACTTGTAATTTTAATCTGAAAAATGAAAAATTTTATTACCTTAAAATAAGTTTGCAGGCGAGGTGATAGCCAAGGAGAATGTGAAAAAGAGGCTTGAATCTAAACAAGGAATGAGTTATATATAGCGAATTATAGATAGATAGATGTTAGGAGTTCTGATTAGAATAGGTTTCTAAAGGGTCAAGTGGAAACCACGTCCTAATTGTTTTATTTAAAATAATATATCAGTGCCATGTCACCATTAACCCATTTAATAGATTTTTGGAGGGGCATAATAGTCAAACAAAAAAGATGAGGTAACTTAGAAGAAGTGAAACAAAACTTGCTGTATATGGTGCGAATTTGCACCTGCAAAGCTGTTTATTTTAACTAAAACAACAACTTCATGGATGGGCTTTTGGGCAAAGAAAAGAAAAATAACAATTTATTGTGGGGTGTTATTTTGAAGTATTTTTTATGCTTGAAGCAGCGGTGAGGTTCTGCATGATGTCCGTTTGAGATGATTTTGTATTTAAATTTGAATTTGAAATATAAGAGTATGAAAATAAATATGATCATAAATTTTAAATTTTAAATTAGTTTTAAATAATTAGGTGAATTTTAGTGATTAAATTGTAAGAAAATAATTTTATTTGACCACTTTAAAATTGTGACCATAAATACGATTTATCCAACTTTGTCTTTACTCTCTCTTTGCAGTCATCTTTGGAGGCGTTGTGGGGGCACTTATCTTGTAGACTTTTCTTGTGACAAATGTGCTTTTAGGATTTTAGACCAATTAATTTGGTCATTTTTCTTTTCAACAAATGTGTTTGAGTTTGGATCTATTATAGCTTCTTAGACATATAAAGTGTAATTCCTATCATTTTTGTTGTATTTTATTTATTGTGTAATTGATAAATTTAAATTAATTAATGATGAGAATATTTAAGGAATTAAAAAATTTCTGAGTTGTAGGATTTTGTGAGGCTGATTGCATAATTTTAAAGAAATAATTTGGTAAACTGTAAAATATAAAAGTTGTGGATTTATGTTTCATCTTTAATTCTGTAAAATGGTTTGATAAAATTCTGTGTGTGTAAAAAGTTATGTCTCCTTGAGTAGAACTTGTCTGGTTTAGTATTTCTGCAAGAAGTCTGTGTCTGTTTGAAATTTCTGAGAATGACTGAGATTGTTTGAGCCAGAGGTGTAAACATGAGAAATGTTCCTTTGTGTGTTGTGATATTAACTGTAAAGTTTTAGGAATTTTGGATAAGTATAACTCAGTGGAGAGTTCTGTTCGGATAATTTTTGGGGCAGTAAGTCTGGGTGATTTTAGAGAGTCACCATGATCTGTGTGGTTGCCTTTATGATTTGAATTTTGGATATGTTGAGCCCTGCATGTCTATTTTAAGTGACAAAAAGAATTAGGAAGTTTGGATGTTTGTAGCTCATTTGCGAGCTGGTTAAGTATAAGTTGCCGAGGAAGAGTTTTAGCTCAGCAGGATCTGGTTATGGCGAGCCGGCAAATGTGAGGTGGCATTTGCGAGCCGGCAATGAGAGTTAGCGAAATGGCGAACTGGCAAAGAGAAATTGCCGAGGTGGCAACTGGCGAAGAAGCATATGCGAGGTGGCCTATGCGAAGTGGAGTTAGGCGAAGAGGAAAAGGAGAGGTGGCATTATGCGAAGAGGTATTATGCGAAGTGGCAGTTCACGAGCAGAGTTTGGTGAAGAGGGAGATAGGTGAAGCGAGTTGGCAAAGAGGCGAAGAAGCATTGCCGAGGCGGCATATGCGGGGGAGAGTTCGCAAGGAGAGTTTGGCGAGGCAGCATATGCGAGGTGACATATGCGAGCTAGATTTGCGAAGTGGCATTGCCGGATCAGTTTGGCGAGCTGGAAAGTGCCAAGTGGGAATGGCGAGCTGACTTATTCGAGGTAGCATTGCCGAGGCAGGTTGGCGAGGCGAGCTGGCGAGCGAGATTTTGGGCAGTGACCTATTTAACCTAGTAGCCAGTAGCGTTTTCTTCACGATTTTTCTTTCTTCTTTCTTCGTTCTTCTTCAGTTTTTCTCAGAATTGTTCCATTTCTTGTCTAAGGCATTAATATTCAAAATTAATGCATTAGATCTCTAGATTAGCATATTATAAGGTAGAAATTGTCAGATTCAAGCAGATTATTCTAGGAATCTCAGTGTTGGAGAAATAAGGTAAATTTCTTTAAATTTCATTTTCTTCTAGAATGTCTGGCAGTTAGAATAATTAATTATGGGAGTATAGAAATTTATTGCAAATATTTTAATATTATACATTGTAATTAATGTTGGAGAAATCTGAATTAATGGACTGTCATGAATAGTAATATGAACAGTAACTTCGAATTTAATGCAGATTTTTCCTTAAGAGACGAATTAATTGATGATGATAATTAAGAATAGAGACTTTAAGATGGTTAATTATTAAAAAATTATGTTGAATAGTATTGATTTAAGAAAACCCTAATTTTGTATATTTGGGAAAATTTCTTAGGAGAGGAAAATCAGAGAAATTGAGGAGATTTTTGTGGGCAATCTGTTAAAGGAAATTCGAGAGTGATCTGTGTTGAGGTAAGTATGAATATTGCATTTGCCATTGCTTCTTTGAGATAATATGACCAAGTATTCTAAATGTTAACCATATGATTCTTTTATGCTTGACATGATATTACCGGACTATTAATTGAAAATCCTATGATATCCCAAAACTGAGATTTACCATTTGTTTATGAAATTACCATGTATATAAATATATGTATATTGTAAGTGACTTGGTCAACTTTCTTGGATCAAGTTCACATGATTCCTATTTGCTTATTACATGTTAAATTGATTGAAATTATGATATATGTTGATGGTCTTGTGACCAATATATTTCTTGTGAGATGAAACAATATGACCCTATAGATAGAATGTTTTTCCCAATGAGAGTAAATTCATTAGTCCATTGTGCACTTTGGGAACCTAGCTGGTAGGGTTACTGTACCAGTGTTCCACCTAGAGGGAACCACGAGCTCTAGACGTATGCCTGGCCAAGCATACATTTGCGATAAGGTAGCAAGGACTACTGATGCGCTCTATTGTGATAGGTAGCCTGGCTATCGATGCACTCTGTAGTTCTACCATGATATTTGATAGTGCTATTCGATTGTGAGCACTCTGTTTCTTGTAAGCCTAACCACTTTCTAATTTGTACCCATGTTCTTGAAATTGTTATTTCTTTCGATATATATATATATATATATATGTATTTCTTTATTATTGCATGTTCATATCTTACTGAGTTGAAAGCTCACTCTTTTTCTGTGAATTTCAGGTGATAGGGTAGCTCGTGAGGAAGCTAGTAGAGAAAATTCAGCTTCTTGACTCATTCTTCCAAGAAGCCTTCATTGTAATTATTTTGGAATATGATTATGTATATTCATTGAATGGTATTATGACACAATATGTATTGGGAGTATATTTTAGAGCTCCTTAGTTAGTTATTGGGGATGATAATATTTTGATGTATGAATTACTGGGCTACTCTTGTTCCTTAGTGATGTGGGATGCATCTTTTGATTAGTAAGGAACAAGAGAAAATTTATGAGGTGATATAAAAAGAAAGATATGAATTACGCTTATATTGATTATAGAAATGATTATGGTATGATATTTATATCTAATATGAATGTATTATATAAATGAGACCCAGGATTTGGAAGTTCTACGGGTTTATAGTGGCCTTAAGCCTACCCTTGCCCTAGAACCATCACACCACTGGAGTTGAAGTGTGACAATTGTCTTATTGAATCATAATTAGAGTTGTATTTATATTTCCTTAATTAGTATAGTGGATACCAGATCTGATAGAAATGATCTGAATTTGGTGAGATTAGGGAGATAGGGGATCATGGGATATTCTCATGATATGGTTTGTTATACCGCTTATGGTTGAGACACATCTAACTCTATTAGGATTGTATAATTTCGGGCCAACTTCTATTATAGTCTGGATATTATGAGCCTAGTTTGATGACTAGATCAATAATTTAAACAGTCTGATATCATTAATAAATATATATATATATTTTCATCAATATCACCTATGAAGCTATGTTAACTTTTAAAAATTATAAAAGAATTTAGTTCTATTGTTTAAATCATATATTTATTTATTGTCAAATTAAGGCTAAGTATACACATCATGACCTTGTCATTATAAGTTTGTGAATATTTTTTTTTAGTATTAAGGAGAAAAATCGAATATGAATATATTACTCATATTTTATATGTATTTAATGCTATATTATTTTTTTTAGTATGTATTATAAGTTTGTGAATGTTAGTTGTAAAAAATCATTCTAAAGAAATTGTGAATAAATCAAAATCATGAATTTTGTATTGCATATTCATGTAATATTCATTTTGATAAATATAAATTGGCTTTAGACTAGCCCATAAATATTATAATCTATCAATTTCTTAAATTGAGCACATATTTATCTTTTAATATGATAATCTAAAATTCATTAACATTTGACATATTAGAGAAAAAGTAAATATCAAAGTTATTTGTGTGAAAGTGATATTGACTCAATTTCTTTATTCCACCTTGATCCGTATATGATCGATTATTTGGGTGCATTTCACGTATTAATTTTTTTTATCATATTATTATAGTATAATTTAATTAATAATTACATATAGAAATAAATCTTACCTTCCATTTGAATCATATTTTAAAGATAACTAAATAAACTAATTTGATTCAATTTATTTACAACAAATAAACGAGTTCTTTTTTCTTTTAAATATTTATAACTCGTGCGTTGTGTAGATTATAAAATTATAAAATAATAATATAATATATATTTATATTATAATTTTAATTTTTGATAAATAAATTAAACAATAAAATAATTTATTAAAATTTAATTCAATATTAATATTTAAATAAAGATAATTTTAAATACTATTTATAAATAAGTATGAGAATTTTATAATCACTGTATATTGATATAGGTAAATCCAGATAGAAAAACTAAAACATAGCTATAAACAAAAATTATATGAATAGATACGGTAAGTGAAAAAATTTGAGAGAACATTACCTTTTCTTTAGTTGAGATAATACCTCAAACAAAAAGGCAAATTGACTATAAAGAATTACTTTTTTCTTATAAAATGTCATTTAGAACTCTTTTCAGTTAAAATTTCTAAAACTTTCCAGTTAAAATTTCTAAAGGCTTTTTTTTTTTTCCACAGAAGTAACGAAGTAGGAAAAATATGTTTTTTTTTTTTTTTACCATTACTATTTAATATTGTAGTTCATGTCTAAATTCTATTTTTATTAGAGTTGAGGGCCTCTACACTCTACCTTTTTGTATTAAAATCAGTCCCTATGTATTATATACTATACTACTCATGATCCCAATTAACTTGTACATTAAACATTAACCAAGACATTAGCCACATTAGCCAATAAATTAATATCTTATGTACACCTTAAAATCTAACCTACGTTTAATTAATTTAATTTTATTTTATATTCAACCCATATATATTATAAAAGATGTTTCAAGTATATAATTGAGATGAAATATCTCGACACATATGATACTTTTTGCCATGTTCTATATAATTGAAGTGAAAACTCTAGATGTTGATATAGTGATGAAATATGAAAAGTTATTTTTTTATTATCAAAATCTCAAGTTCATGCTTGACAAAGTTGTTTATAAGTATAAATAATTTCTAAATTTACGTTTTGAAAACTTTGATCACTTGATCTCATTGTACCTTGCGTACTTTTATTTTTCGGTTTAATAAATTTGAATTATATAACATGGTAGCGTGTATAATGTTTTTCTTTATTTTATTCCATTTGGTAATAAAATGAGGTATAAGCTTATTTAGTGGATGTTTGGGGAAAAAAAAACATAAAAAATAAATTTTAATATAGCTGTTAGTTTTTGATTTTTAACTGCATAAAATTCGTTTAGTTATTTTTTTTTAATGATAGTTGTTAACTGTTAAATAATTAAATAATTTTATTTTATAAAAATTCTAATTTGTAACTTTTGAAACAATTTATATTTATTTAAATAAAAAATTTTATTTAAATAAAAGATTAAGTGGGTATTTGATAAAAAATTTTAATACAGTTTTTAACTTTTTTGATTTTCAATAACTGCATCAAATCCGTTTGGATAATAATAACTATTAACTGTTAGATAACTGATAAATAATTAAGCAACTGATATTTACAAAACTTCAATTTAGAGCTTTTTTAAAAAAAGTTCATACTTAGACCATTTAATTTAGCTGTTAGCTGTTTTAATAGCTGATAGCTAATAGTTGTTACCTAATAGATAATTATTGTAAGTGTTTAGTAAAATTATTATTAGTTGTTAACTGTTAATATGTTTCATGACCATTAAAAATAAATATTAATATTTATTTTTTATTTAAATATTATTTTTAAAATGATATTTTAGTCTTTTTATTTAAATATGTAAGAGTATTTTAAAAAAAGTTTCAAATTGAAGTTTTGTAAACAACCGCTATTTGACTATCTAATAATTACCTAATAACTAATAGTTATCATTGATCAAAGGGATTTGATGCAGTTGTTGAAAATAAAAAATCTAACAGTTGCATTAAAAAGTTTAGCCAAACACCCATTTATTTAAATAAAAAACTAAATTATCATTTTAAAAATAATATTTAAATAAAAAGATAAATATTAATATTTATCTTTAATGGTCATTAAACATATTAATAACTAATAAATAATAATAATTTTACCAAACACTTATAAAAATCAGTTATTAAACAATAACCAACGGCTATCAGCTATCAACCAATAACAACAACTACTATAAACAGTTAAACTAAACGAGACTAAATGAGTTTTTGACAAAACTTTTTAGTATAGCTATTAACTTTTATATTTCTAACAGCTGCATCAAGCTCCTGACAAAACTTTTTAGTATAGCTGTTAGCTTTTATATTTTTAACAGCTGCATCAAGCTCCGTTTGGTTAGTGATAACTATTAGCAATTAGCTAACTGTTAAGCAGTCAAATAACTCATGTTTATAAAAGTTTCAACTTGGAGCTTTTGAAACAATTCATACTTATTTAAATAAAAAGATTAAATTATTCTATTAAAAATATTTAAATAAAATGATAAATATTAATATTTATTTTTAACAGTTATTTCATATATTAACAACTAATAATAATTTTACTAAATATTTAACAACAATTAGTGATCAATTAACAATTAACAGCTAAATCAAACAGGGCTAAGTGGGTGTTTATAAAATTTTTTGATACAACTGTTAATTTTTTAGATCCTAATAATTGCATAAAATCAATTTGATTATTTTTTTTTAGTAATAACTGTTAACTATTAGGTAGTGAAACAATTGTTATTAATAAAAAACTACAATTCAAAGTTTTTTTTTCGAAAAAACTCCTACTTATTTAAAAAAATTAAATTATCTTATTAAAAATAATATTTAAATAAAAAGATATTCTTAATGGTCATTAAGCATATTAAAAGCTAACAACAGTGTAATTTCATTTGGCAACCAAGAGGGGGATAAATTGGTTATTTGTGAAAATGAAAGCAAATTAAAATAGTAACGAGATGAAGGGAGAGAGAAGAAAAATCAACACAAGAATTTTATAGTGGTTTGGCCAATCCTTACCTACATCCACTCCTTAAGATCACAATTGAGTATTTTACTCTGATCCTTTTATGGGTGCAAGATCAAACCCAAGTGTTTAGACTCACACTCAAACACTACAAAGTGTTTTCAAAGGCTCACACTCAAATCTATACAAGTGTTTTACTAATACTCACACTCAAACCCTTAAAGAAATATAAAAGAAAAAAGAGAAAGAATTTTCCTAGGAGTTTACCCAACTCTCAAATAATCAATCAGTCTTAACCAACTCAAAGATTTACATTTAAAAGCTCACAAAAAGATTTTTACAGAAAATAGGCTCTTTAAGCCATAAACATGAATGAATTGATAGAAAATGTTCTCAATTATTATTCTCTCGGTTATTCTTTTATCTTTAAGCTTCCCATCAATTCATATTTATAGCTTTGGATGAAATATAGTTGTTTGGCTTCAATTAATATTAAAAAGTGTAGTGACAACTTTTTTCAACGGCTAGTTTTCACATGAGTTGCGCCCGTGACTATACCTATCGTGCCTGCGACTCCCATGCGTCGTGCCTGTGACTCCTATGTATCGCACCCGCTACTAGAGAGACACTGTTCATATGAGGCTACTGGATCTCTTGACAATATATTAATTTAATTTCGCTTCCGCGACTATTATGAGTCGCGCTCGCTACTTGGATCTCTGCAAGGTTGCGACTAACATTGTAGCACATGCGATTGTCCTTGTTTCTAGATTCGTACCCGTGGTTTCATGTCGTCACACCCGCGACACACCAAAATTCAGTAACTTGCAACTTCATTTCTAAAAAGTTGCATTCTTCAAATATGTTTCTCCTTAACATATGCACTCTTACAAAATGTGTTAATCCTACAAATAATCTTTAGTCATGATTTCTCATGCCTTGACCAACTTAAATAAATTGTTAGTACAATTAACACAATTAATATGTTTTGTGATCATCAAAATCAACATCAAGCCCAAGAGGGCTAACAATCTTCCCCTTTTTGATGATAACAAAACTATACATACAAGTGTTTAAAAAATATGCAAAAAAAACTCAATTAATATTTTTGCAAATACATACCTGTATAACTTCTCCCCCTTTATGATATCAACAAAAATATTTTACACTCTCCCTTTGAAAGTAAATTGCTCAACATAATAAGGAGTCAAAAAAATCTCTCCGCCTTAATAAATAAAAAATGTTTAAGGGGTTCATAAGAGATCATCAAAATAGAAATTTTCAAAATATAATTAAGCAAATTTGCATAGCATCATCATCATTATTAGTGAAGTTAGAATTACTTACCTCACTAGAAGACATGTCCTCCTCAATGGCCATTAAGCAAAGATTGACATATTCATCTTTGCTATCTTCATCATCCTCGTCTGATTCACTTGAGTCATCTCAAGTGACCGTCAAAGTTTTTTTCTTGAAGTTCTTCTTATTCTTTTGCTTTGGGCAATCGGGTACAATGTAACCATGCTTGCTACATTTGAAGCACTTCACTTGATTACTTATTTGCTTGACTTTCTTCTCACATGGCTTCTTGTTTTTAAGAATTAAGTTTCTTATCTTCAATGTAAGAATAGCCATGTCATCATCATCATCCTCTTCCTCATCCTCTTCATCTTCACTTTCACTTGAGGATACTTCTTTTGAAGCAATGAAAACTAACCTCTTCTCTTTTTTCATGTTTTCCTTAAGATAGAGTAATCTCATGAGTGAGTAACTTACCTATTAAAATATCAGTTGGAAGGATACTCAAATTATTTGCCTCTTCAATAAAAGCTATCCTTACTTCCCAATCATTCTTGGTGATTACTTTAAGGATTTTGCCATTGATATCTTATAAGGAGTATACCTCCCCAAGCTTCCTCATCCCATTCACAATCACCATGAGGCGATTGTACATTTCCAAAACCTTCTCATTTGGCTCCATTTTGAACAATTCATATTCATGAATAAGAAGTTGAATTTTCTTACCCTTAACTTGATTGGTGTCTTCATGAGTGGTTTTAAGAGTGTCCCATATTTGCTTGGCCGAAATGCAATGAGAGATTTTATCATACTCTTCTCTACTCAATGCACAATAGAGAGTGTTCATTGCTTTTTGGTTTCTCCCATTGGCCTTCTTTTCGGCAGCCGTCCATTCACTCTTTGGCTTTTTGACTTAGATATCATCTATGGTTGTAGTAGAAATTCCATGCCCTTCTTCTACTACATCCCATAAGTCGATTCTATCGTTATCCATGAATATCTCCATCCTATTTTTCCAATAGGAATAGTCAGTGCCATCGAAGAATGGTAGTCTCATTGTTGACCCTCCTTCAAGAATGTTTGATACTTGTGTTGTCATTGATCTTTGCTCCAAGATGATTAAATCTTTAGAATATGTGGAGACAAGCTCTGATACCAATTGTAATTCCCTTTGGCAATCAAGAGGGGGTTGAATTGGTTATTTGCGAAAATGAGAGCAAATTAAAATAGTAATTAGAGGGAGGGAGGGAGAAGAAAAATCAACACTATAATTTTATAGTGGTTCGGTCAACCCTTGCTTACGTCCATTCCTCAAGATCACACTTGATTATTTTACTCCGATCCTTTTACTGGTGCAAGATCAAACCTAAGTGTTTAGGCCCTGTAATACCTGAATTTTTTTTTATGGATGTTGTTGAGATGATTGTGAATAGGTTATTGTTTTGAGAATTTCAGAATCGGTATTGAGGAAGGATCTAGTGAGTCGGTTTTTATGATCTTAAAGGAATAATTTGGAAAAATATAAAACATATAAGTTATATATTTATGTCTTATCTTTAAGTTTATAGAACTGTTTTATAAAATTTTGTATGTGTGAGGAGATATTCTTTCTCGACCAGAACTTGTTTAGTTCACTATTTTCTGCAGAAAGTTTGAGAATATTTATTTATTCGGGGAATGTTAGAGGCTGAGTGAGTTAAAAGTGTAAACATAAAAAATGTTCCTTTATGTGTTATATAGATGGTTGTAAAATTTCAAGGAGATTGGATAATTGTAGCTCAAGAGAGATTTAAATTAATCAGATCTGCTCGGATAGTACTTGGAGAGTAAAGTCATAGTGAAATTTAGAAATTTACCATAAATTGTGTAGATCTAATTTTGACCTAAATTTTGGATATGTTGGACCCCTAATTGTCTGTGTTAAGTGACAAAAAGAATAGAGGAGTTTGGATGTCTGTAGCTTGTTTGGAAGCTATTTTAGTGCGAGTTAACGAGGAAGGTTTTCCAGCTCGGAAGAAATAGTTAGTGCGAGCTGGCTTCTCGATTTTGAAAGAGATAGAGGCTGATCGAGCTGGATAAGTGGAATTTGGCGAGGTGAGATTAGCGAGGTGGGATTTGCCGAAGTAGGATTTGGCGAAGTGAGCTTAGCAAAGTGGGATTTGACGAAGTGGGATTTGGCGAAGTGAGATTAGTGAAGTGGGATTTGCCGAAATGGGATTTGGCGAAGTGAGATTAGCAAAATGGGATTGCCAAAGTGGGATTTGGCAAAGTGAGATTAGCGAAGTGGGATTTGCAGAAGTGAAATTTGGCGAAGTGAGATTAGCAAAGTGGGATTACCGACGTGGAAGTTGGCGAAATGGAGATTGGCGAAGGAGAATTTGGCGAGGTGGAATTTGGAGAAGTGGGATTGGCAAAGGGAAATTGGCGAAGTGGATATTAGTGAGGCAGTAGCCTATTTAAAAGAGAAGCAGTTGCCATTTTCTCATGAAAACTTTCCTCTTTTTTTTCTTCTTCATTTCTTCTTCTATATCTCTCCAATCTGTTCTATTTATTTTCTAATGCATTAGTACTCCGAATTAATGCATTAAATTATTAAATTATTATATTCAAAGGCATCAATCACCAACTTCAAGCTCAGATCCTTCAAGAACTCATTTTTGGGGAAAATAATGTGATTTTCTCCAAATTTCATTTTCTTTTTAGATTAAGATTTTTGGTAGTTAGAATAAATATTTACGAGTTATATAGAACCCATTATGAGCATTTAAGGCTATTAATTTTGGTTAATATGGAAGATACTAGAATTTATAAATTTTGATGAATAGTGATGTGAATAGTAAGTATGTTCTTAATTGTTAGATTTTCTTTAAGAGATGAATTAAATTGATGTTAGGAAACAATAATAGAGACTATAAGATTTAAAATTATAAGGAACTATATTATGTACTATTAATTGAGAAAACCCTAATTTTGAGTATTTGGGGAAATTATCATAGAAGAAGAGAACTCAAGGAAATAGAGGAGATTATTGACTGTAGAAGTAATTAAGGAAAATACAAAGATAAATTACTTTAAGATAAGTATGAACATTGCATATGCATATTGTTTCCTTGAAATGGATTGTTCAATCCTTCTTAATGTTCACATATATAATTCTCATATTATGAAACATTGTACTATTAACCTATTAAATGAAATTTCTATGATGTTCTCAAACAAATGATAAATTGTCCCATGTAATCACATTATATATTATCGATGACTTGGTCATTTTTCCTTGGACCAAACTCATATGAAACCTATTTGTTAACCTCAATAAATTCATGTTTATATGTTGATGGTCTTGTGACCAATATGATTCTTGTGAAATTCAAGCTATATGACCCATGATATGTATATGTATAGAACGCTCTTCCCAATGAGAGTAAATTCATTGGTCCATTGTGCACTTTGGGAACCTAGCTGATAGGATTTTTATCAGCATTCCACCTAGAGGGGACCATGAGCTATAGGCTTATGCTTGGCCAAACATATGTGTTGCGATAAGGTAGCAAGGACTACTGATGCACTCTGTTGTGATAAGGTAGTAAGGCTACAGATGCACTTTGCAGTTCTATCATATGATTTGACAGTGCTATTCGATTGTGAGCACTTATGTTCTTATAAGAATAACCTTATGATATTTTCTTATCCATGTTCTTTTGGCTTGACCTTTACTTTGCATGTTCATATCTTACTGAGTTGAAGGCTCACTCCTCTTCTGTGGATTTCAGGTGATAGTGTAGCTCGAGGGGGAGATAATATAGAAGACAGAGCTTCTTGATTCATTCCTCCAAGAAGACTCTATGAAATTATTTTTGATATATATTCATTAAATTATATTATGGTATTGTATGTATGAGGAGTATACTCTAGAGCTTCGTAGTTAGATGTTGAGGATGATATTATTTTAATGTTTGAATTATTATAATTGGGCTGCCCTTATTCCTTATTGATGTGGGATGTATCTTTTGATCAGTAATGAACAAAATGATATCATATGATGATAAATATAAATGTATGAATTATGATTGCATGAATCATAGAAATGAGTATTTGTAATGATAGCTATATATGATGTGGATATGTATTGTGTATGAGATCCAGGATATGAGTGTTATACGGGTTTATGGTGGCCTTAAGCCTACCATTGCCCTAGGACTATCGCACCACTAGAGTTGGGGTGTGACAAAAGTAGTATCAGAGTTATAAGTTTAATCCTTAAGATAGAAAATAGATAGAGGTGTATGAACCCTAGTATAAGTGTTGATAAAGATAACTACGGAGCATAGGATTCATGTCACATCAATGTTGTATATTCCTTTGGTATAGATCTGCATTAATCTTGTGTTTTGAGTCTAAGTTTACTTTGTTTCTCTTATCAGCATCGAGATGCCTCCACGACGTGGTAGTGGACGAGGTCAAACTCGTCCTATGCGAGATTTGCCTTCTGAAGAAGGTTCTGTGGGTGGAAATAGAGGAGATGAGGTTCCTCCTGTGCCACCAATAGATGTGGCTAATATGGCTCAACAATTAGAATAGCTACAAAGGAACTATACAATGATAGCTAAGTTCATTACTCAGCAAAGACAATAGCAGGTACCTCCAGTACAGGCTCCAGAGATTCCTGTTCCTCCAGTAGTTCCACCACCTGTTGTACGTCAAGTGGAAGAGGTATCATTCTAGAGATTTCTTAAGCTTAAACCCTTATAGTATAGAGGTGAGGAGGATCCTACAAATTTCTTAGAAGAAATCGAAGAAAAAGTACAGATTTTGCGGATTTTCAATAGAAGAGCTATAAAGTTTGTGGGCTATTTGATGAAGGCTGAGGCCAAGGATTGGTTCAAGAGAATTATTTCTGGTATGCTTTGGGGAAATAAAGATCTTTTTTGAGAGAGATTCAAGAAATTGCTGCTGAATGAATTTCTTCCAGAGAGCATGAGAGAAGCTAAATCTATAGAGTTTGAAAGATTAGTTCAGATACCCGGTATGAGTGTTTCAGAGTACGCCAGGAAGTTCAGTCAATTAAGCAAATTTGCTCTAGCTTTGGTGCCTATAGAAGCAACACGGATTCAGAGATTTCGCAGAGGATTAGTGGCTCCACTATTTAAACTCCTAGCTGCTCTTGAGTTTGATTGTTACTTTAAGCTGGTAGATAAGGCTAGGGTAATTGAGAATAGAGAGATGGAAGCTAGATCTGAAAGAGCTGAGAAGAAGAAAATTAAAGCAGACAGTTATTCTAAACAAGAAAATGGAATAAAAAGTATGGGAGAGACTCATCAGTCAGCTTCTAGGAGTGGGTATAGAAGACTTTTAGAGAGACCACAATAGAGCCAGACTATTCCTAGACCCACTTCTCAGATGAACCATGGTTTAACTAGCTTTGCACCATCCAGGACTCCTAGACCTTTGTGTTCTACATGTGGTAAATTTTACAATGGCCTTTGTCATTATGCGACATGAGCATGCTTTAAGTGTAGACAACAAGGTCATTTACTCAAGAATTGTCCACAACCATCCTTTAGAGGTAGACCTTAGGCTTCTCAGACCACAGTTCAGATGAATAGGGAGAGGAATGATAGTCAGCAGCCATATGCAGGCTAAGGCATTTTAGGCAGGACTTTAGAGGCTGGCAGAGGGTCAGATTAGCATGTGGCTCTGGCTTCGGGGTCAATTCCCATGGGTAAAGACAGAGGCAGAGTTTTTGCCCTAGCACAACATGAGGCCCAAGCATCTAACACGGTTGTTATAGGTATTCTTTTGATCTAAGCTTTGAATGCTAGAGTATTATTTGATTCAGGAGCTACGCATTATTTTGTGTCATCATGTTTTGCTAAGAAATTGCATGTGCCCTTTGAGTTGCTTGAAACTGTATTGATTGTTTCTACTCCTTTAGAGGAAGAGATTAAAGTTCAAAACTTTTATCCCCCATGTGTGGTTAGCATAGGTGGCAAGAATTTGAATGTAGATTTGATTGAATTGACTGTGTTGGAATTTGATGTGATTTTAGGCATGAATTGGTTGTCCAAGCACTATGCTACCATAGATTGTAATGGGAAGAAGATAGTTTTCAATTCAGCTTCAGGTGAGGAGTTTGAATTTCAAGGGGAGAGGAGCGAAGTACCATACAATGTGATATCTGTCATTGGGGCAAGAAGGTTGTTAAGAAAAGGTTGCCAACGGTATTTAGCTTATGTCTGGGATACTCATAAGGAAGTGAAAGACTTGGAGCAAATTCCAATAGTTAGTGAGTTTTCGGACATATTTCCTAAAGAATTACTAGGGTTGCCACCGGATAGAGAGATAGAGTTCGGTATCGAGTTGCTATCTGGTACGAGTCCGATTTCTATTCCTCCCTACCGTATGACATCAATTGAGTTGAAAGAATTGAATTGACAAGGAATTCATTAGACCTAGCAGTTCACCATGGGGTGCACCTATACTCTTTGTGAAGAAGAAAATGGTTCTATAAGATTGTGTATCGACTATAGGCAGCTTAATAAGGTTACCATCAAGAACAAGTATACTTTACCAAGGATAGATGATTTGTTTGACCAGTTGCAAGGTGCTAGTCATTTCTCCAAGATAGACTTGAGGTCGGGTTATCATCAGTTGAGAATTCAGAATGAGGATATATCGAAGACGACTTTTCGGACCAGATATAGATACTATGAGTTCTTAGTGTTGCCATTTGGATTGACTAATGCACCAGCCGTATTCATGGACTTGATGAATAGGGTGTTCATACCATTTTTGGACAAGTTTGTCATTGTATTCATTGATGACATCGTTGTATATTCAAGAAGCAAGGGAGAGCATGAAGAACATCTTCGGATTGTATCGCAGACCTTGAGGAAGCATAAGTTGTTTTTCAAGTTCTCCAAGTGTGAGTTTTGGCTCGATAGTGTTTGTTTCCTTAGGCATGTGGTGAGTAAAGAAAGACTTAAAGTTGATCAGAAAAAAGTGTATGCAATCCTTAACTGGCCCAGACCCACAAATGTTTCTGAAATTAGAAGTTTCTTGGGTTTGGTAGGATATTATAGGAGGTTTGTGCAAGATTTTTCTAAGATTGCAGCACCTTTGACTAAGCTTACTCAAAAGCAAGTGAAATTTCAATGGACGGATGCTTGCGAAGAGAGTTTCCATAAGTTTAAGACTTGTCTTACCACGGCACCCATTTTGGCTTTGCCATCAGGAGAAGGAGGATATGCAGTGTACTGTGATGCATAAAGAGTAGGACTTTGATGTGTACTTATGCAACATGGTAGAGTGATAGCCTATGCTTCTAGAGAGTTGAAGAAGCATGAGTTGAATTACCCTATGCATGATCTTGAGATGGCTGCAGTTATATTTGCATTGAAGATATGAAGACACTACCTATATGGAGAGAAGTGAGAGAACTTCACATATCATAAGAGCTTGAAATATATATTTCAGCAGAAAGATCTTAACCTTAGGCAAAGAAGGGGGGTTGAATTGCTTAAGGATTATGACTGTGAAATCTTGTACCATCCGGGAAGGGCTAATGTGGCGACGGATGCCTTGAGTAGAAAATCTTTGGGAAGTTTGTCCCATATCCAAGTTAGTAGGAGATCTCTAGTAAGAGAGGTGCAGAGTTTGCATGATACAGGGATTAAATTGGATATGTCAAATATGGGTATGCTCCTGGCTTATTTTCAAGTTAAATAGGTACTTATTGATCATATAAGATAAGCACAAGATAAAGATCCTCAGTTGGTAAAGCTAAATAACGATGTGGGAACAGAAAGAGCTCTAGGCTTTGCCATGGTTGATGGTGTTCTGAGATTGGGCAAGAGATTATGTGTTCCAGCTGTGGATGGATTGAGAGATGTAATTCTCAAAGAAGCTCATTATTCTAGCTACAGTGTGCATCTAGATGCAACAAAGATGTACCACGACATCAAGAGTTTTTATTGGTAGAGTGGAATGAAAAGAGATGTTGCAGAATATGTAGTTAAATGTCTAACTTGTCAGAAAGCTAAGTTTGAGCATCAAAACCCTTCAGGATTACTTCAACAGCTGCCATTGCCAGAATGGAAATGGGAGAGAGTGACTATGGATTTTGTGGTTAGATTGCCAAGGACTTCAAGATGCCATGATTCAATATGGGTTATTATTGATAGATTAACCAAGTTAGCTCACTTCTTGCCAGTCAAGACGACTTATACGGCTTCTTAGTATGCCCAGATTTATGTCTATGAGATTGTCAAACTTCATGGACTTCCAGTTTCGATCATCTCAGATCGAGGTACTTAGTTCACCTCGAGATTTTGGCAGAAATTACAAAAGTGCTTGGGTACACAGCTTGATTTTAGCACAACATTTCATCCGCAAATAGATGGGCAATAAGAGAGGACCATCCAAACTCTAGAAGATATGCTGAGGATGTTCATTCTAGACTTCAGAGGAAAATAGGATACTCATTTGCCGTTGATAGAATTTTCCTACAATAACAGCTACCATTCCACGATCCAGATGTCCCCTTATGAAGCTTTGTATGGTAGGAAATGCAGATCTCCCTTGTATTGGGATGAGGTTGGAGGGAAGTATATCGAAGGACTAGAATTGATAAGACATACGTCAGAAAAGATTCCACTGATCCGAGAGAGATTAAAAATAGCTTTCAGTCGCCAAAAGAGTTATGCCGATCCAAAGAGAAAAGACCTTCAGTTTTCCACTGGAGATCTAGTATTTTTAAAGATCTCACCAATGAAAGGAGTTCTACAGTTTGGCAAGAGGTAAGCTATCTCCACGATTTATCTGGCCCTTTGAGATTTTGATCAAGATTGGAGAGGTTTCATACAAGTTAGCTTTGCCACCTAGCATGGATAGTGTGCACCCAGTATTTCACGTATCGATGTTTCGAAAATATGTCGCCAATCCTTCTCATGTGCTACAAATTCCAGTAGTGGACCTTCAACCAGACTTGATTTATGAAGAGGTTCCTGTGACAATTATTGATAAAATGATCAAAAAGTTAAGGAACAAAGAAATAGAAATGGTTAAGGTCTTATGGAAGAATCAAGCTATGGAAGAATGCACTTGGGAAAGTGAGCAAGCTATGCGAGCTAAGTATCCCCACCTATTTCCAGTTTAAAATAAGTTCTTTAAAAATTCGATGACGAATTTATTTAAGGGGGGAAGAATATAATACTTGAAAATTTTTTTTATGCATGTTGTTAAGATGATTGTGAATAAATTATTGTTTTGAGAATTTCACAATCTGTATTCAGGAAGGATCTAGTGAGACAGTTTTCTTAATCTTAAAGGAATAATTTGGAAAAATGTAAAACATAAGAGTTGTAGATTTATGTCTTATCTTTAAGTCTGTGAACTGTTTTATAAAATTTTGTGTGTGTGAGGAGATATACTTTCTTGACCAGAACTTGTTTAATTCACTATTTTCTGCAGAAAGTTTGAGAATATTTATTTATTCTGGGAATGTTAGAGGCTGAGTGAGTCAAAAGTATAAACAAGAAAAATGTTTCTTTATGTGTTATATAGATGGCTGTAAAATTTCAAGGAGATTGGATAATTGTAGCTCAAGAGAGATATAAATTAATCAAATATTCTAGGATAGTACTTAGAGAGTAAAATCAGGGTAAAATTTAGAAATTCACCATAAATTGTGTAGATCTCCTTTTGACCTGAATTATGGATATGTTGGACCCTAAGTATCTGTGTTAAGTGGCAAAAAGAATGGAGGAGTTTGAATGTCTGTAGCTCATTTGCAAGTTGATTTAGTGTGAGCTAGAGAGGAAGTTTTTCCAGCTCGGCAGAAATAGTTAGTGCGAGCTGGCTCCTCGATTTCGAGAGGGATAGAGGCTGATCGAACTGGATAAGTGGAATTTGGAGAAGTGAGATTAGCGAGGTGGGATTTGCCGAAGTGAAATTTAGCGAAGTGAGATTAGCGAAATGAGATTTGCCGAAATGGGAGTTGGCAAAGTGAGATTAGCGAAGTGGGATTACCGAAGTGAGATTTGGAGAAGTGAGATTAGCGAAGTGGGATTTACCGAAGTGGAATTTGGCGAAATGAGATTAGTGAAGTGGGATTGTCGACGTGGATAAGTGGAATGGAGATTGGCGAAGAAGAATTTGGCGAAGTGGGATTGGCGAAGTAAAAATTTGGAGAAGTGGGTATTAGTGAGGCAGTAGCCTATTTAAAAGAGAAGCAGTAGCTATTTTCTCACGATAACTTTCCTCTTTTCTTTCTTTCTTCTTCATTTCTTCTCCTATATCTCTCCAATATGTTCTATTTGTTTTCTAATACATTAATACTCAGAATTAATGCATTAAATTATTAAATTATCGTATTCAAAGATTTCTATCATCATCTTCAAGCTCAGATCCTTCAAGAACTCATTTTTGAAAAAAATAAGGTGATTTTCTCCAAACTTCATTTTCTTTGAATACGATAAGATTTTTGGTAGTTAGAATAAATATTTATGAGTTGTATAGAACCCATTATGAGTATTTAAGACTATTAATTTTGGTTAATATGAAAGATACCAGAATTTATGAACTTTGATGAATAGTGATATGAATAGTAAGTATGTTCTTAATTGTCAGATTTTTTTAAGAGATGAATTAAATTGATTTTAGGAAATAATAATAGAGACTATAAGATGGTTAAAATTATAAGAAACTATATTATGTACTATTAATTGAGAAAATCCTAACTTTGACTATTTGGAGAAATTGTCATAGGAGAAGAGAACTCAAGGAAATAGAGGAGATTATTGACTGTACAAGTAATTAAGAAAAATACAAAAATAAATTACTTTGAGGTAAGTTTGAACATTGCATATGCATATTTTTTTTCTTGAAATGGATTGTTCAATCCTTCTTAATGTTTACATATATGATTCTCATGTTATGAAACATTGTACTATCAACTTATTAAATGAAATTCCCATGATGTTCTCAAACAAATGATAAATTGTTCCGTGTAATCACATTATATGTTGTAGATGACTTGGTAATTCTTCCTTGGACCAAACTCATATGAAACCTATTTGTTAACCTCAATAAATTCATGTTTATATGTTGATGGTCTTTGTGACCAATATGATTCTTGTGAAATTCAAGCTATATGACCCATGATATATATATGTATAGAACGCTCCCAATGAAAGTAAATTCATTGGTCCATTGTACAGTTTGGGAACCTAACTGATAGGGTTTTTATTAGCTTTCCACCTAGAGAGGACCATGAGCTCTAGGTATATGCTTGGCTAATCATATGTGCTGCGATAAGATAGCAAGGACTAATGATGCGCTCTGTTGTGATAAGGTAGCAACGCTAATGATGCACTCTGCAGTTCTATCATATGATTTGATAGTGTTATTCGATTGTGAGCACTTATATTCTTGTAAGCATAACCTTATGATATTTTCTTATCCATGGTCCTTTGGCTTGACCTTTACTTTACATGTTCATATCTTACTGAGTTGAAAGCTCACTCATCTTCTGTGGATTTCAAGTGATAGTATAGCTCGAGGGGGAGCTAATATAGAAGACAGAGCTTCTTGATTCATTCCTCCAAGAAGACTCTATGTAATTATTTTGATATATATTCATTAAATTGTATTATGGTATTGTATGTATGAGGAGTATAATCTAGAGCTCCGTAGTTAGATGTT